>PVIW01001777.1:84361-266443 GCA_004026585.1 Noctilio leporinus
CCACCCCGTTCCCCCTGACCACTGAAGGCCTATTCCTTGTACTCATATACGTGGTTCTGTTTTGCTTGTTGAAAAATATGGAACGCTTCACGAATTTGCTTGTCATCCTTGAGCAGGGGCCATGCTAATCTTCTCTGTATCATTCCAATTTTAGTATATGTGCTGCTGAAGGGAGCACTGTAACATCATTTTGATAAGTGGATATTCCCACATGTAAAATAAAACTATTATTTAAAAAAAAATAATAATAATATTATATAAAGACATATAGTTGCTTTTATAATGATTTTCTCCTTACTCTTGGGCTTAAGCAACATGTAACCAATTATTTATTTTGTTGTAACATTGTCATCAACAAAATACTCATTTTTTTCTAGTCAAGAAATGAGATAATTGTTCAGTTTAATCCAGAGAAAACAAAAGATACCAGAAACTTATTTTAATTGTCTATGAATCCAAGTTATTTTCTTTTTGTTTAGATAAAAGTAAAAGCTTTTATTCAACCAAAATCATGCTTGTATTTCTAAAAGAATACTTGTATACAAGTATGAAGAAGATAGGAATGAATATAACTAATTAATTAATTAATTACCTAAAAACTACAAAACATCCCTACAAGCCAAAAGTGAAATACATATACATTTTTATATTAGTTTTCTCTTGTCCTGAATGTAGTAGGTTTTCAGGGTGAATTTTGAAAGAAGAACCTTGGAAGACAAAAGGAGCTATAAACAGGCATAAGCCTTTACTTAAGATAAAATACTTCCAGGCATTAAATAAGAACCGCTAATTTACTTGTTTCTCTTTCTATTTAAATGTGCATGGAGAGTCTTTTGTAAACTTGTGTGTACATATGAACAATTAAGAAAATGTTTCATGCTAGTTGCAAGATATAAACTGTGTTCAGCAATTCAGCCTGTTCTTTTTCTAGATGCCAATGTCTCCCACCTGCCCTTTGGTGGTTACTTTGTGGAACATTTATTTTTGGGTTCATAAACCCTTTCAATAAAAAAAAAAAAAAAAAAAAAAAATTCAGTCATCTGAAATGTAACAGATGCTCTTACAGGGTTATCAAAATATTCCACTCTGCTTTTAAGATCTTAACTATGAAATTCCAGTTTTGGGCTTGCTTCCAAAAAGGACTCAAATAGAATTGCAGTTGCACAATAAACAAGAGTTGCTAATTGCCAATTTTGCCAAACGTCTTACAAAAAAATAGGGATATCACTTCAAAATGTGTTTTGATGGAACTTTTTCTTCTCTATTCATCTTGTTTCTGATAACTCAGGACAATTTTCTCGCACTTGTGCATTTGAATTTTGCCTATGTTTCGGAAGACAAGTTTCTTTTGTTTAATTTTCTCTTCACTGAATGCATTTCTATCTTTCCATTCTAGAGTTCGAACTGTAGTAATTTTCAAACTTTGTAATTTATCTTTACAATATTATGCTTATGTGTTCATCTTCAAGTAACAATGCACTAAGATTCTTAAAAATCATGATGGAAGCAAATGATTTTAAAAATGCAGCCCACAGAATTCATGTTTCCAGTTGTTTGCCAGTAGCAGTTGATACCTTCCATGTTGTTTACTTTCACTCTTCAGGATGACTGAGTTGCTTAATTTTGACATAAAATGTCATTTTTTTTTTTTTTTTTAAGAATACTGCATTGTTTATCATTAGGAAGAATCTCCTATTATATGAATAGCTTCTGATTTATTTCATCCCATTCTCTGACTTTTACTATGATTTTAAATAATTGATTACTTTTATTCCTGTGACCCATAAAAAGATAAGACAAATAAGAATATGTATTAATTTAATTATAAATTAAGTGCATTGGAAGAACTGTTAATTATTATAATTTGAACATGACTCTGATATTTACCTTAATTTTTTAAAGAACATCATGAAATAGTTTTATTCTATATATGTGTTAGGTGCTTAATATAAAATCTTACTAACAAATTTCTCCCACTGGTTGATGAACTACAAAGCTGTGGGTTAACTAAGAAAGTTTTTGTATATTTTTCATTACTCAGAACCACTTCTCTTCATCCTCTGATCTTTCTGCCACTAATAATTCAGACCTAACTCTATAAATCACTTTTAAGAATCCTGGATTCTTCAAACTAGGTATAGTTCCTTCTTATATTTCCATATTCCCCTGTATTTTTCTGTGGAGTTAGTAGAGTTAGTAGAGCATATAATACCTACAATAATGTCTTATTTTTAAGCACTTCCCAAAGGACTGCCAACTTATTTAGATGAAATACTTATCTACATTTTCAGAAGTTAGAAATGTTGTTTTTACATATCTATCTATCATCTATCTACCTATTCATCCATCTATCAATCATCATCTTTCTATTACTAATAAATGTATACAAATATAGATACACCTTATATATAAACATTAAATGTGCGTTATTGAGTAATACAGGAATTCTGGACAATGAAACAGAAGAGAGAATGTTCGTAACCAGGAATTTGTAACTCACATCAGACTAGAAATATTTGAAAGAATTAACTTTAAGAGGGGGAAGCAAAATTCTAAGGCAACTAGGCCATAAGTGGTTTGAGGCATATTTAGATAAATCATGTCTTGGCTTAAGAAATGGTTCTCCAAATGCAAGCCAAAACCGGACCACTACTAGTGATGTGAAAGCCAAGGTCAGCTTGATAGCTCCAGGAAGCCATTAGGGGAGCTAATTTTGTGAAAGATGTATGACCAGTATGTATTTTCATTCCAAGCTAGAAAGCCAAGGCCAGAGATTGGCTCACAATTTGAGTAGAGAAGAGATGGTGTTGAAGGTTGGAGTTATGGGTCCAGCCAACGTGTCCTGCTGCCTTGAAGTAGAAGCTGTGGCATAGCTCCTAATGATGCAAAACCCAGCCAGTGTTTTCACTCCAGAGGCAATTATCCTGATGCATGCCACATGCTAAACACAAAACCCTGAAAAGAGGCAATGAAGTGCAATCAATATAAACAATTGTAAGATGTAAAGAGGTAGACTTCTTAACAGAATAGTGAGAAAATTTCTGAAGCTAAAATGGGAGAAAAAGGAGAGCACTGAACACACTTGAACTTAACCCAAAAGAAAGGTGAAGTGACAGAGAGCATACCACAGCTTCCAGTTGGGGAAGCCTGCAGTGCGAACCATGCCCTCAGGGAACTAATATTTCAATGAGGAAATGTAGTGTGGGTGGGTTATGCTCAGGGAACGGTGGGGGAAAAATGAGGGTACTTTCTAATGAGAACTTGTCAGGTGGAGACCGTACACAGAAGGTCTTAGAGGGTGGACAAAGGTAAAGCATTAGGAGATCTGTAAATGTGCACATTAGAATCCAAGTGATGAGCCTGGGGTATGAGGGGTCCTAGTGCTGCTGCAGTGAGTTGAATTCTTTTCATAATGGCCTATTGCTTAGATCTTTTGGAGAAAGTGGCTTTCAAATAAAGGGATGTTCCCAGTTTTAATTAACTTCAACTTCATGTAACATATTCTTCTCTTAAAGATAGTCTGTAAAATACTGTTTTCAAAAGATGTAGGATCCCCATTCCCACCATCATATACCTGTTTTACAAAGAAAGGCAACCCTCTCACTAGTCCTTAATTTCAGCAGTGTTTTAGGATCCACAGAAAATGAACATACAAAACTCTCCAGAAACTCCTGTAGGACACTAAATTAGTATTGGTTCTAGAAGATTAAATAATTCTAGAGACCCAGAAACAATTTCACCTACTTTGCATAGCCCCATCCAGGAGGAAGAAAATGCTGATAAACAGCTATGAAAAGTAGTAAAACCTATCATAGTCCATATCTTTTATAACTTTATTACTTCCTGTGAATAACTTTTTCTTTTCTTTTTAAAATATTTTATTCATTATTTTCAGAGAGAAGTTTAGGGAGGGAGAAAGAAAGGAAGAGCAGCATCAATGTATGGTTAACATTTCACCTGCCTCCAGCTACAGACCTGGCTGGAGAACTGTCTTGAAACCTGGTTATGTGCCCTGGCTGGGAATCGAACCAGCGACCTTTGGGTTCGAAGGTTGGTATTAATCCACTGAGCCACATCAGCCAGGAAGTGAATAACTTTTAATATAAAGTCTTCATCATATTATTAAATTCTATATTTATATGTGTATATTTGTGTAAAAATTTTAATATTACACCTGGTATTTATTCAGGAATTTAAACTGAGACTACCTTCTTATTCCCAGCATTGCCAGCTTTTAATTCAGCTTTTTGATACATAGTGAACAATTAAAAGATACTTGTTAGCTCAGTCAAAGAATGAATAAATTGGTGAATTCATACACAAACTGAGTAATTGTTTTTTTGGCATTTTCTAAACATATTTATTTAAAATTTTATTTTGTATTTCTTGTGTTAATATTACCTTGTAGAGGTATCACATTATTTTATAGAAATTGTAATATTATAATAAATGTTGTGCATTTTCATGTACTTCCAGTTATGAAATAAATAAGTCCTAAGCAGTAGTGTTCAATATGGTGATTATAATTAAGAAAACTGTACTGTATGTATATTTGAAAGTTGCTCAGAGAACAGATATAAATCTTTTCATTGCAAGAAAATAAATTGTTCCTATATGTGGCAATGGATGTTAGCTAGACTTATTGTTGTGTCCATTTTTCAATATACACATATTTCAAATGATTATATTCTGTACCTAAACTGATATAATGTTTTATGTCAAGTATATCTCAAAATAACTTAAAATATATTATTCATACTTTTACATTTTAAAATATTTTCATGTATGGATTTCTACTTCTAAAAATGGCATTTTCTGATCAAATTATATGTATGTATATTTACATTTAATCCTCATGATGCAATTTGCTATATTAATTTTTCAAATGAGTTATACAATGTATTATTCAACTAATAATTTTAAAAAATTTACTTAGTACAACAAGTTAAACAATATCAGCTGTTTAAAAAGGTAAAATTCAGCTTTGGCCTGGTAGCTCAGTTCATTTGGTTAGAAAGTTGTCTTCATAGGCCTAGGTTGATGGTTCAATCCCTGGTCAAGGCGCACACAAGAATCAACAGGTGAATACATAAATGAATGTACAAATGAATCAATGTTTCCCTCTCTCTGTCTTCATGCCCCCTTCTAAAATCTATAAATAAAATTTTAAAATAAATAAATAAAAGTTAAAGGGTAGGATTTTTCAGGTACCTGTGAGAAAAGCACTGTAAATCAGAAAGGATTTAGAGTAGTGATGTTCAAAAGCATGGCCACTAGTCACAAGCCACCTTTTCTAAGTTTAATTTTAAGTAAATGGTATTTTATAAATTAAAGCTTTCATTTCCTAGGTCTTTAGCCATATTCCATGTGCTGGAGAACCTTTTGTGGCTAGTGGCTCTCATATTGGAAAGTAAAGATATAAAACAATGCCATCATTGAAGAAAGTTCCATGAGACAACACTGGTCTAGAGTTCAAGGTACTTAGGAAAAATTAACTCCTTTTCCTTAGTTTTGTACAATCTATCCCAACCAAAACCTCTGTTATTTTTGCTCAGTTAGAAGTGGTAACTGAGTTTTATAAATATGAGAAGTAAATAATACTAACTGCTCTTTCCCCAGAGACTATTACCAAGGTTTATCACTCAGGGTCCTAGATTTATTTAGGTCATTTGAAAACAGTTTAATTACCACAATGCTTTAGCGTGGACTGGGAAACTACCAAGGAAGAACAGCACCATTAGGTTAGTCACAGCAGAACAGCTCTACCAACCCAGGACTGAAGAAACAAGAGGGATGAAAAGGAGATAGATGTGTGACAGCCCAGAAGCCTTCAGAGAACAGCTATTCCAGGGCTTTGGCAGCCCTATCACCTGGTTCCCTGACTGCATTTATTTTTTCTAGTTTCTAACGTGAAATAAAAGATCAAAGTTCTTATTCTTTCTTGTCATCCAGCAGATATCTTAAAATTAACACAAATACATAAACGTGAGGTTCATAAACATATGCCAGGGTGAATAGGAAAAACACACGTTATTGATATTGACGCTTATTGATAAAAGCAAAGCTTGCATTCATATTATTGAAAGGGCTTCTCTAATCTAAATTATAAAGTAATATCCTCAAATTGCCCTGCACATAGCAGAGAAGCCCTTTATGTTATTATTTATAAAAAGTGACAGTCCAATTTTGTTCACCTCTGCCTTCTGAATGTGTTATCTTAATTATATTTCAGTATGACTTTCTCTTGTTGTTTGTATTGAAAAATACATGCAGGTTATGATTATTACCATGGGTTTATTAACTCTGTGTTTCACCTCCTCACAATTGTAAACCCACTTTTGTCTACCCCTGTATAGAAAAACCATCATTACAGACACACAGACCTTTTGAACTCCACACCCAAGGTAATCAAGTCCTGATCTAAAATTTGTATCCAAAGTCAAGGCAAAGATTGAAATGTGGATGGATCTGTAGGTTACATGTTCTCCTTAAAATGCCATGCTCAAATCTAAGAGATGGATGGGATAATTATACAATGGTTTTATCTTAGCTTCCAAACACATCTTCTCAGTCCCATCTAGAAACTCTGCCCTCACAAGTAAATCACTACAATTCAGAAGCCAGCAATATCTTTGTTTGTAACAGGCTTAGCAACAACCTGTGTTGGAATTATGACCATGCCCCACAAGCAATACCACATTCATACACATCCATGCAAACATAGGACAATGTTCACACATGTAAGAATTCATTTTCTTAAAGTATAGTTTCCATCTTGGATGGTGTAACTCAGTAGATCAAGGGCTGGCCTGTGAACCAAACTACCATTAATCCTTCAAAAGATATGTTCCTTTTATTTTTAATAATTTGAAACTTATAACATACTAAAAGAAAAAAGGTCCCTTTTTTCAAATTTAAAACTGTTCATAGATCTGGATTTTACTTGCATTCTTACTGTCTCCTTTTATTGCCTGTGTTTTTCTGGTTGAGTTAATGCTTCATGTACTAGTTATATTTGCAAGCGATTCGTGTATACCACCGCAGGTTCAGAGGAGAAACTCATTTAGACAGAAGTGAGAGAGGATTAGAGGCTTTGACACCTTCCTCCAATTTAAACAACTCTGTCCTCCTCCTCTAATTCCTTAGTCCACTTTTCTATATCCTTCTACTAATTAGTTGGGAGAAAAAGCCTTTTAGTACTGTTTTCGGTATTGCCTTTTTTTGTAAGACACATAGTTATTTAACTCAATGAGAACAGAAATGCATACTTCCCACCTGCATTTCCTATGGTAAGTAAATTTGTTCAACATCTTAATTTGATCTATTCTATTACAATCTCTGTAAGGTCAGAGTCCTCAGGATACTAAACAAGTACTTATGAGCTAATATACTCCACTGAAGAATTTAACAGAAGTTTTGAAGTTACACAGTAATAGGCAATTTATTCTTAACACTGACTGCCTATGATGTGGTTTCTTGGTTCTCATGGCAGATCTTTAACATAGGTCAGATCAAATTATCCACCCAGGTTCTTGTTCCGTTTGTTAAAGTTTAAAGAACAAGTCATATTGGTGGCTTGGTTTTTATAAATTACATATTATCAAAACTAGGAAATCAAATGTTGACTTGCACAATGGTCTCCTAGTCTCTCTTTACATGAACATCTTGATCAAGTAGCTAACAAAATCTCTCCTCTTCCATCTCATGCCTCATATTGATTTAGAAGGCAGGCCATGTGGAGATGCACGCATAGTTCATATTAACACGTAAAACTAACTTGTTATTGTTTTCTGCATCTAAAACCACTAAAGATTATACTAATATCAAGGATAATACAAATGAACAAAATAGCAAAGGCACCCTGCATAAATTGGGTATTGCCAAAAAATGTTGGGAAACAGATCTCCCAAACTTAACATTTAACAGTAACCAATTCATTCCCCTGAGTCTGCACAGCCACTTCAGATGAGCCATCCCAAACCATGCTCAGCTTGGAGACCCTGCTGTCAGCCAGCAACCCAATGTCACCCTTCCCCTGGATCAGTAACAGTGCATTAGAGCGGTGTTCAACCTGGGGCTCAGATGGAAGGGGAAGCAGCTACCTAAGAAAAATTATCCTTGGTGGTCAGAGAAGTGTAAGTGTAAGTGGATGTGTGGAACAAGGAAGACCAATGGAAACATCCAAGTATGTTACATCAACTAATATCTCATTCATCAAAGTGAGTCCATGGCTGAGCCGGAAGGCAAGGTGCGGGCGTAAATAATCTGCCCACCTTGAGGCAAGCCCAACTAAAATGGAGTTTTAATGTTTTATTTTCAAGAAGGTAAGAGGTAGGAGTGAATGTTCATGAAGAAAAATCTAATCTCAGAATTAAATGTAAATTTTATGTGGCACATTTAGATACATAATGGTTTAGGACACAGGAAATAAAATTATCTTCTTTTGATGTGTATATACAATTTCTTCTTTTGACAAGTATATGCATTTTCATCATGCATTGAAAATTAAAATTCTTTTAAAAGAAAGGCCATGAACTTTGTAATTTTCTCTATTAAAAACTTACTTTTCCTTTTTTTAGTCAGTCTCCTTTATCAATTTAAACATTTTATTAATGACCACAAGGGGTTAGTCAAATATAAAAATGCAACCTTGATTGTTTAATGAGTTTGAATATAATTGTTATTTGAAAGTTAAAAAGAAGTAAAATTGGAAGATATTGTGTATGTAAACATTTTTTAAATGTCAAAGTTCTACTAGTTATGACACTGATTATAAATGATGACCAATAAAACCCTTACTGTTGCATAATTTTATTTTACTCATGATGTCAAAATAAATCAACTTAAAGTATCAAAATAAATTGCATCTAATTTTTTATTTTAATTTTTTTAAACATTTTTTTATTATTCGTTATTTTTAGAGAGAAGAGCAGGGAGGGAGAAAGAAAGGGAGAGAAACATCAATGTTTGGTTTCCTTTCACCTGACTCAGCTATGGACCTGCTGGAGACCTGGCTGGAGACCTGGCTTGCAAATTGGTTATGTGCCCTGACTAGGGAATCGAACCAGCAACCTTTGGGTTCACAGGCCAGCTTCATCTACAGAGAGAACAGCAAGGGCTTAATTTTAAGTTTTTATTTAGTAATTATAATTAATGGTTTATGTTCATATCTGATCACGAGGTAATTATCATTCTAAAAAGCTTGAAAAACTGTAATACTTAATTTAAAAATATAAACTCGAGTGTGATCCCATCTAAGTACTAAATTGAAGATACTTTACATTAAAGAAAAATATTTTAAGCCCCTGGCTGGTGGCTCAGTGGATAGGCACCAGCCTGCAAACCTAAAGGTCTTTGGTTTGATTCCCAACCAGGGCACATAACCAGGTTGCAGGCCAGGTCTCCTGCCAGGTCCATAGCTGGAGGCAGGTGAAAGGCAACCATACATTGATGTTTCTTTCCCTCTCTGCCTCTCTCCCTTCTGCTCTCTCTCTAAAAAGAATAAATAATTTTTTTAAAGGTGCTTGCTTCAGCAGCACATATACTAAAATTGGAACAATACAGAGATTAGCATGACCCCTGCTCAAGGATGACACTCAAATTTGTGAAATGGTCCATATTAAAAAAGAAAGAAAGAAAAATATTTTAAAGGAAACAATTTTTCAACTAATGTAATAATAATTTTGTAGATTAGATACACAGAATAGAATTTATGTTGTATAACATTTTAATTTATAACTGGAAAAAAGCTAAGACTTTCATGTTGCTAACAGCAAATCATGTCATTTTAGAATATAATGATGTTACTTAAAACCTCCAGCTATTTTCATTTTAAAAATGCATTGTGTTAATAATCCAGATGTTTCATTTTAATTATACCAAACATCTGGATATTTTGGAACATCTGTTTGGCTTTGTTTTATGACACCTAATTTTAACTTTTACATGTAACCATAGCATTTTTCTCTTAAGAAATATGGAGCACACATATACCCATAAGCTTATACTTCCGTATTCAAATTCTCCCTGAATGCTAATCCCCACATAAATCAATGAACACATGTCTCAGATCATTTAAAACCACATATAATAACAGAGTTACTGTCAGTCTAGTAAAATATGTAGACATATCTGTTTATATCAATGTATTGTGCACATGTAGATATGTGGATTATATAATCATATATAAGATTATGGTGTCCTGTGGTTAGCAAAGATGAAATTTATTTCATATGTTAGGATAAAAATAACTTTCACTATAATACATTTAAAACATTTTTAGTTTTGTAACCATTAAAAATTTCACTATAAAATGTTTTTATGAAAGAACTAAAGATATATAATTGAGTTTATCTATAAGGTGTCTAAAAAAGAAATGGGCCACCCTGGCTAGTGACATAGTGGATAAGGCACTGGCCTGTGAACCCAACGGTCACTGGTTCAATTCCCAGCCAGGGCACATAACCAGGTCTCCAGCCAGGTCTCCAGCCAGGTCCATAGCTGGAGACAGTGAAAAGCAACCATGTATTGATGTTTCTCTCCCTCTCTGCTTATTTCCCTTTCCCTCTCTCTGAGAATAATAAATAAAATCTTAAAAAAACATAATTTGTGTGGACCTGTGAATCCAAAGGTCTCTGGTTCAATTCCTAGCCAGGGCACATGACCAGGTTGCAAGCCAAATCTCCAGCCAGGTCCGTAGCTGGAGACAGGTTGAAAGGCAACCATACATTGATGTCTCTCTCCCTCTCTACCTCTCACTCTTCCCCTCTCTCTAAAAATAATAACTAAAATCTTAAAAAGAAAAGAAAAGCAATGGACCAAAAAAGTAATTGCAAGGGAGATTTGAAAATATATGTGAATCTAAAAGAAGATGCATACACAGAGAAATTTGCTAAATAGGAATTTTATAGTCATAAATGTTTACATTAAAAATAATTCAACAACCTTAAATTAACATTCTATGGACATATTAAAAAAACAATAACAACAAATTAAATCCAAAACTGGCAGAAATAGGAAATAACAAAGATTAAAGCTGGGACAAACAAAATGAAAAATTGAATAATAATAGGAACTAAACACCCCCCCCCCCCCGCAAAAAAAGCAACAAAATTGACAAAAAAATTAGCTTGGTGAACTAGGAAAATACCACAAGACTCAAATGCCAAAATCACAAAAGAAAGTGAGGACTTTAACAATAGCCAAGTACAGGAAATTGCCGCAGTGCCCATTAGTAGATGAATGGATGAAACACTGTGGTACATTTACACATTGGAATACCACACAGCAGATAGAAAAAAGGCACTCCTACCTTTCATGACAGCATGGATGAAACTGGAGAGTATTATGAAATAAGCCAGGCAGTGGAAGAAAAATTCCATATGATCTCACCCAATACAGGAAACTAATGAACAAAACAAACAAACAAACAAACAAACAAATAAGCAAATTAGAATCAGAGGCATGGAAACAAAGTACAGGCTGACAGTGATCAGAGTTAGTGGGGAGAGGGAGAAAGGCAGATAGAATGGGAAGGGTCTAGTAAAGGAACTTGTATAAATGACCCATGGATGTGTACAACAGGATGGAGATTAACTTGGGAATGGTGGTGGAAGTGAACTGGACAGTGGAGAATAACAGGGGAATATCGGGGCAACTGTAATAGAACAACAATACAAAAATGACAAAAATATCAATGCATTAAAAACAGTATTAGCTCTAACTGGTGGCACAGTGAATAAGGGGTCAGCCTGTGAACCCAAAGGTCACTAGTTTTATTCCAAGCCAGACCACATAACCAGGTTGCAAGCCAGGCCTCCAGCCAGGACCAATCATACACTGACGTCTCCCTCTCTGCCTCTCTCCCTTCCCCTCTCTCTGAAAATAATAAATAAAATCTTTAAAAAAAGAGAAGTATTAATTCTTTAATTAATTAATTCTTTAAAAAAAGAGAAGTTTAAATGAATCAACATATAAAACTCATGAGCCTCTTTAGAAAATAAGAAATAACTGTATCTTTAGAAATATACTGATAATTCAATAATTACGTGTAAAATATGTGCAAAATACAGTGTTGCACATATTATATAGTTGGAGCCATTTTATATTAATATGAGACATTGCTTTTTAACATATATTGGTGATTATTTTGCATACTAAACTATATATGTATTCACTCATATACTTTTTTTATTTTCATATATTATATAACTGCACTGCTCCTGACTACATTAGTTCAAACTGAAAAAAAATATTTCTAACAGTGAACAATGACCGCTTTAATTTTGCAATTGTTAGGTGAACCAATCAACAAATGCAAAAATCCATTTCATCACAGATAAGCAGTATGTCGGGTGCTATTAAAGAGGGCTGGAAAAAAACAAACAAATGGGAATTATAGGGTAAAGAGAAGCTAAAGCAGTTTTGATAAAATACATCTTTCTTCAGAGATAGGTAAGGAAGGTTAACACAATTGGACAAAAGCAATAGTAGAAAAATAATTCATCTCAGGGATTCAGACATTTGGAAATGAATTAGTACCATGAGCAGGATATTTGAAAATAACCATCGTGCTTTTTTCCAAAGTGGTTTAAATCATGGGCTCAGATGGCCTGGGTTGAATGAGGTCTACAATTTCAGGGTACGACCTCAGACAATTTACAAAATCTCTTGGTGCCATCTCTGAAATAAACATAATGTAGTACTTCACATGGTTGTAAATAAACATAGTGTAGTAGTTCACACGGTTGTGCAGATTAAATGAACCCCTGCTCAGTACAATGTCTGGAAAATGGTTATTTCTAAGTAAATACCCATCATTATATCTTTTTTAAAGACTTCATTATTATTTTCAGAGAGAAGGTCAGGGAGGAAGGAAGAAAGGGAGAGAAACATCAATGTATGGTTGCCTTTCACCTGCCTCCAGCTATGAACCTGGCTGGAGACCTGGCTTGCTACCTGGTTATGTGCCCTGGCTGGGGAATCAAACTATTTTTTCAGTATTATCAACAGATCAGAAGATGTATCTATAAAAGAGGAGCTAAAAATCAAGAGCCAAATGGTTAGGTTACTTAAAATAAGATCAAGTGTAAAGAAGGATAAATGAGATAAAAAGCGATTTAAAATAAACTGTAAATGTAAAAGGATTTAAATAGCTTTTAGCATATTAAAGAGTAGGATTGACACCAGGGGAATTTACATTTGTGATGTTTTCCCAATGTAGAAAAAAATGATGGAGATAAAATTGATGAGAAATGTAAGCATTATGGTTAATAATACAGAAGGGAAAATTAGAGTGCCTAATATACTCATCTCATACCTCACAGTGTTTACCATTGACACTCCAGGACATTTTTCTCCCCATCAGTTCTTTGACAAGAGCAATTTTTCCCGTTTCAAACAGACATTGAAGTAGATAACAATTCACGACCCTACAGGCTCAAGTTGCAGCCTCCACAGTAAGCTTCGTGTGCCAAAGATGACATTAACCAGAATCAGCAAAAGGGGAAATAAAAAAGGCAAAAGAGCCAGATGGGTAAGAAATAGGCCTCCTGAGATCCTAAGAGAAATATGTATTGTTCTTTGTTCACTGAGAATCCAGAAGCAAAGTGAGTGCCACCTAGTCAAGTAATAGATTTTAATTTTATGAGATCTGATTTTTTTATTAGTTTCCCTGTCTACAAGTTTTTGCCTTTCACTAGTGTGGCTACTTTATCTCAAATGTTTTTCCCCTCTGCTCATTGAAAATGTGCATCTGGAGGTCAGTTACTAGCAACTCTCTGTACACTACTTGCCTCCCATAGGAAAACAGGTTGGAGGTGACTTTGTCTGCTGGAAATTCCTTTTTAATAAAACTTGCATATAAAGAACACATGGAATGCAATAAACATCAGACCTTACTGTTACTATTATTTTCTCTTTCATATATGAATTTGTTTTAGAAATGTATTATACATTGATTATTTTAACTAACAAATGCAAAATCTTAGCTTGTCTTATATAGTAAATATAAATTGATTTATATAATAAAAATATTTAGATAGAGAACAAGCTAAAAAGAGTAGTTCTTAATTTCAAATTTTGTACCTACTACCTGGAACGATAGTTTACTAAATGACAACTATGTTGACAATGGAAATACATACAAAAATCTGTATATTTTATAAATGTCAATATAGATAAACAAAAAAGAAGCTATAAATAGACATTATTGCCCTATCTATAGATAATTATAGAGATAAATAAAGACATAGAATAAGCAAAGTTAGAGATAAAAAAAGAGAGACACAAAGAAATATGTCCTAAGTGTAAAAGACTTTTTTTTAATTTTATTGTTGTTGTATTACATCCATCCCCTTTTCTAAGTGTAATAGACTTTAAGTGTCAGATATAAATGCACTTA
Source organism: Noctilio leporinus (assembly GCA_004026585.1). Classification (NCBI taxonomy): domain Eukaryota; kingdom Metazoa; phylum Chordata; class Mammalia; order Chiroptera; family Noctilionidae; genus Noctilio; species Noctilio leporinus. The sequence goes on from PVIW01001777.1 coordinate 98,763, forward strand.
TATTTTTCCAATGTATAATTTTATAAAGGTTTATTAGAACAGTAAATATTATTGGTCCATAGTTTATCTCAACCAAATGAGAGTGGAGTGCAATAATAATGACTATTGTATTATTTCAGATTTCCAAGTGGATCTTAGCAGTAATTTTATACTTAGAAAACTAGACTGTCTTTAATGGGTTACTGAGTCTTTCTTTTACATTGCAACAGAAATGTGTTAAATAGTACCCTGGAGGCCTAGTGATTAACGCTGAACTATCTTCAGTGAAAGTCAGTTCATTTAGAATTCTATCTCCCTCAATTTTCTTCGTTTACTCAGGCCCATACATGCTGAATAGTGATAATTCATGTTCATAATGATAACTCCAAGGGACTGCAAGACGCAGTGTACTTTCTGACTCTTTGAAGGAGTAATAATATGTTTAGCACTGAGCTAATTTTTTTAATGCTCCAAGACGTTTTAAATGGCTAATTCCCATATTCTCTAGAAAATATAATAATTAACCAAGGTTTCTCATACCCCCTATAGCATTCTTGGTAATTAAATTTACTGTATAGAGAATTAATTTGAACTCTGTGGATAGTCAAACCCAATGTTCTTTTATTTAAAAAAATGCCTTGGGCAGGTTTACTTAAATTTGACTATGTTGAAATTTTTCATTTTCACAGTTGTAATACTGATATGCAAGTTGCTGATTTAAGATGCCCAACACTACATTTTCAGATGTATTGAACTGAAATCTTTGAAATTTTATTTAAATTAAAAAGAGGTGCCTGACACCCAACAGGAATGAATAAATAAGTGTAGTTGTAGCTTTTATTCCTGCCTTTCTCCAGTATCAGTTCATTTCATAACCTTCACTGGCAGAGATGATGAAAGCAAGCAGTGTGGCCTACTTAAACAAAATCAGATTATTTATTAGCTGGTACTGTACGTTGAAATCACAGATATTAGATTTATTGAGTTCCTGAATTTTTTTTCTATCTAAAATAGTGTTATCGAAGTGCTGTGCCTATAAATATATTTATGTGTGATAGGAGTTGATAATTTATAACAACTGATTTAATTATTGCTAGAGATAAAACCACTGCAATAAATGAGGCATAAGTAATTAAACAATTTTCGAATGTATATATATAAAAATCATGCAGTTGTAAGTTTAAGTTCTACAAGGTACGCGAATGAAAAATAGCCTCCAAAGTGAACTCCGAAGTTTGTGGAAGTAAAATGATTAAGCATGCATGTAAAAAGAGTAAGGATCCCTCTTCTTTTGTACAGACAATTACATATCTATAATGAGAATCAGGAAGTATTTTTGTTTTGAGGAAAAAACAACCCACAATTTTTATTATCTGTTGAAATGCCATTTCTGCTCATTATATTTTAAACAATGTAATCACTTTGTGAAATGTTGCTTATATGCTCAACAACTAATATACTAACAGTTTTGATGAAGATAGTCATAAACTAGCCTGCAATTACAACAATTGTTTGATTTTGAGAAAACAAAATGATTTCATTTGGCAATGAGTGTCAAGGAAACACAGAATAATAGTGTGTTTAGTTAAATACACAATATGAAAAATATTTCTGCTTTGAATATTGTTGACTTGTGAAAAAACAATCAATTTTTCAAATGCAGATGTTCCCACAGTTGTACAATTCTCCATGCAGGCTAGTGAAGATTAAGTCAAAGCATATGCTAAAAATAGTCAAATTATTTTCTTCTTCAGATATAGCTACTTAGTCTTTAAAGAAACTATAATTATGTACAGAATCCTATGGCTTGTTATAATTATTTTATTACAATTTAGTAAAGAAAAAAGTAAAGTAAAAATTGAATAATAGATGTTTGCTGATCATAAGTGCTAGTAAAATTCAAGCAATCATTATTCTATATATTTGGCGGCAAACAGTTTATGTCATTAAATGACTCTGGAATCAATAAATGACATATTTCATGGTTTAACATTCAATGAGCTAGCCCTCTCAAAATGAATGAGTCGAAGTCCCTATTCATACAAGAGGAAATGATGCAGAAAGAGGTTTTAGCCTTAAATTAAAAATAAGTATTTCAGCATTTAGTATATAATTGTCAAACAATGAAAGGAGAGTAAGTGGATTTGAGATTGCATGGAATCTAGAAATAAAAAATAGCCACAGAACAACCAGATATTGTTTTTTCAAAGATGCCCAATTCTGTAAAATTAATCATTTAACTATGTTGTCACTTTAGTAGTAGAAATGTAAATGGTTAAGCTCAGCCCTGGCTGGTGGCACAGTGCATAAAGCAGGTTTGCTGGATTATAAAACAAAACCACCACAACAAAAACACATCTGTGTTCCGGCTGGAGCTTAGGTGTTCTGACTACCCTCTGCTGACTCAGGCTTGCTCAGGGGTCTGCAGGATGGTGGGCTCCCTCATTGACCAGGCTTGCACTCTAGGCTTGGTTCATCTGTTTAAGATTGTTAGACCAACCCTGCTGTCTGTGTTTCTCATTACCTTGATGAAAATGGTGGGTAGAAGAACAAGACAGAACAAGAAAGCAAGCAAGACTAGGTAAGCTCTTATCAAATATCTTTTTGTGTCTGCAAACAACACGTTGATCAAACAAGTCAAATATCGTCTAACTGCAGGGGAATTGTATTCCAGTTACTGCTTCTGCATAATAAACTAGCTCCAGTCATAATGGCCTGAGACAATAAACACTTTATTATGCGTCATGATTCTGAATGTTTGAACTATAAAAGTTAGATTGCGAACCCAAAGGTTGCTGGTTTGATTCCCAGCCAGGGCACATAACCAGGTTGCAAGCCTGGTCTCCAGCCAGGTCTGTAGCTGGAGGCAGGTGAAAGGCAACCATACATGGATGTTTCTCTCCCTCTCTGCCTCTCTCCTTTCCCCTCTCTTTGTAAATAATAAATAAAATCTTTTAAAACAATTACATTAGTTATGTCTGAACTATATAGGTGAAATTGCTATATGTGGCATTGAATGTGGTCACTAAATGGATCTCAGCTAGTGGACAGGTTAGTCCAAAGAGTCATAGTAGGCTGCATTAACCATCCAGCTTTGGGCCAACATGGCTGCAATTTTGTTCACATTCAGGACCATCAACAGAAGGTTTAAATATGACCATTCATGCATGATGATCACAGAATAGTCAGATTTTGATATGACTTCTTTTTCCCAAGAACGAATCCAGAGAGATCCAGACAGAAGCTGCATGCACGCACTTACCTTGCCAATCCTGTGAAGTCATAGTGTGTACATTTTACCATATTTTATTGTTTACAAAATTGAAAGCTGAGTACATACTGATATCAGGACTTTGTTTTACCAACTCATCTCTATGCTACAAATTTGAAAAATATTCCCAACATAAGACAAAATAACCAGGTTTCTGGGTTTTTTATTTGTTTCATTTTAATTTGTCAATCTTTTTACTAGTAGCTGTATTTCCCCTACTCATGAATTTAGGTTATTACATAGATATAAAGAGCTTGTATAATTTTCTTTAACAATAACAACTTTTGCTGACATATAGAGATTATCACCACTTCATATCTAGTATTACCTAAAACACTCACTGGATTATAAGTAAAGTGTAAAAATAAGCATTGGTCCTATAATCATCTATATAAACAATTATGTTTTATAAATATTATATGTGTTAGTATGGCCTCTGACACATGTCAATTCTGCACAAAGTAGAAAAATAATGCCTGATAATTGACAGGTTCGTTAAATATGTCAGGCATATGAGGATAGACTCTTTACAATATTGAAAGATATTAAATGAATCCCAGATTTTCACACATCTGACAATATCCATGAAGTTTCATCGCATGAGCAACATTTGGCTTACAGCCTGCTCTGAAGAGTTGGTAAAGAAGTTGCAGAGTTGCAGTAGTGAAGTTCAAGGCAACTTCTGCCTAAAGACTGTGTTTACAGTGTGAACATTCAGTTGTGAAGATGATTACCCTTAGTCCACAATAGCACAAGTCTAAGTGGACAACACATAGATACCAAAAAGGGTTCCAGCTACACATTTAGATAGTACATGATCCAGGAAGGAAATTCAAAAAGAGAATCAATCATGGAACAAAGTAATGTTGACAAATTAGGTAAGACACAAAGGAAATAGTAAATCACTTATGGTAACCTTACCAAGAGGCATGAACACACACACGTGCATACACACACATAACTAAATACCAAGATGATGTGCTAAAAGTTAAAAACAAAATTAGAATTTTGTAGTAATATATAGTGGTACAAAATGAAAGGCAGGAAATATAATTTATATGGTAGAAAATTGTAATGTGGCAACATTGTGAGCTGTTTGAATTCTCTTATATATATATATTCAGAAGTTACTAATAGACCTATATAACTTGGTCTTATTAGTGTAGAATTGAACATCAAGATTAATTAGAATGCAAGAAGAGAATTAACACTTAAAGTTTGGAAATTTTATTATGAAACAGCTGAAAGAAATCTTATAGTAAATAATTTTCTTCACAATGGAGAGTCTAGTAAAAGAAACAATATAAATGATATCTGCCCTGGCTGGTGGGTTAGTGGATAGGTGCTGGCCTGTGAACCCAAAGGTCACTGGTTTGATTCCCAGCCAGGGCACATAACCAGGTTGCAAGCCAGGTCTCCAGCCAGGTCTGTAGCTGGAGGCAGGTGAAAGGCAACCATATATTGATGTCTTTCTCCCTGTCTGCCTCCCTACCTTCCCCTCTCTCTAAAAAAAAAATTAAAAAATAAAAATCTTTAAGATAACTGATATCTAAAATAAACCATTAATTAAAATCTGCACATTTTTGTCAAAATATCTTAAAAGTGGGATATCACTCTAATGCCAAAGCTGTGGGGCATGGTTATCTCTTTTTTGTAAAAATTTTATTTATTTTCAGAAAAAGGAGAAGAGAGGGAGAAAGAGAAGGAGAAAAACATCAATGTACAAGAAAAACATCAATTGGTTTCCTCTCGCATGCTCACAACTGGGGACTTGGATCACAACTCAGGCATGTGCCCTGACTGGGAATCAAACTGGTGACCTTTCAGTTCACAGGCCAGGGCTCAATCCACCAAGCCAAACTGACCAGGGCATAGTTATTATTTTAAGTGACTCTATAACCTGCTTAAAAATATGGTTAAGAAATTATTAATTAAAGAATATATATGAGTAAATGTCTAAATTAATAAATAGGCAAATAACCTTTATTTATAGCTGTAATTATTATTTTATTATGTATCATAATTACTTAGATTTCTTATTTATAATGCAAGTTATCTTCCCTCATTACCAGTATTTGCATATACTTTTCCTTCTGCGTGAATTTATGTCTCAAACCAGCATCCCATAGAATCCCACACAATTCACTGACCAGCCACCATTTAAGAAAAATTAGTATACTGAGTGATTCTACAAAGCAATTGAGAACTTTACTTTAAATATAAAGAATCATATAAATTCAAATAAACAGATGATGAAAAATAGATCATGATAATAATAAAAGAAAGCAAGAGTAACTATATTTGTTTGTGACAGAATTCACTTCAATACACAGTGAGTTTTTGAGTGTAAAGAAAGGTACTATTTTAATCATAAAGAGCTAGTTCTGTAAGAACACATATAAATTTTTAACAAGTATGCATCTAACAACAGATCATCAAACCATGTGAAGCAACAACTAATAGATTTTCAAAGAGAAACTGTTGACTCTAAAATCATGGGTGGACATTTTAACATTCCATATATTAGATATGAACAAATTTACCAGGCAGAAAACTCAGTAAGGATGCAATTGAACTCAACAACATCATCAATCTATTGGATTTAATTGACATCTGTAGACTGCTTCATCCAACAGCATATTACACATTCTTTTAGACCTTACATGGAACATTCACCAAGACAAACTACATTCTGAGCCATAAACCACACCCTATGCAATTAAAAAAAAAAAAAAAAAATATATATATATATATATATATACACACACACACACAATGACTACTCTGATAACAATGAATTAAAGTAAAAATAAATATCAGAATGAAAACTAGAAATTAAAAAAATAAATACATAAAGATGAAGTGATGCACCTATAAATAACACATGAATCAAAGAGAAAATGCAAATATATTAAATAATATTTTGAATGAAATAAAAATGAAAACATAATTTATCAAAACTTTTCATGCAAAAAAAGTGCTTCATAGTACTTTTATTATTAAAGTACTTAATAGTACTTTATAGTATTGGGTGCATATATTAAAAATAATTTATTTTCTTTGCCCTTGGAGAAGTATCAATGAAAATATTTCTGTGTAGGAGATCTGAAATTTTATTTCCTATGTTGTCCTCTACAATGTTTATGGTGTCACAACTTATGTTTAAGTCCTCTATCTTGAGTTTATTCTGGTGTGTGGTGTAAGTTGATGGTCTAATTTTATTTATTTATTTATTTTGCATGTCCCTGTCCAGTTCTCCCAACACCACTTGTTGAAGAGACTATTTTTACTCCATTTTATGTTCTTTCCCTCTTTGTCAAATATTAATTGACAATAAAGTCCTGAATCACCAATTCAAAAGACCCTCTGTATCTCTATGTTCATAGCAGCACTATTTATAAGAGCCAAGTGCTGGAAACAGCCTAAGTGCTCATCAGTGTATGAATAGATCAAAAAACTTTGGTACATTTATACAATGAAATACTACAAAGCAGAAAGAAAAAAGAAGCTCCTACCTTTTATGACAACATGTATGGAACTGGAGAGCATTATGCTTAGTGAAATAAGCTAGTCAGTGAAAGACAAATACCATATGATCTCACCCATTACAAAACACTAATGAGCAAAAACAAACAAACAAGCAAAACCAAATCGGAGACATGAATACAAGAAACAGACCAGTATGCAGAGGGGAGGAGGAGAGGGAGAGGGGAGAAGGAGGTAAAGAAGGGGAGCAGTTTGGTCAAGGAACTAGCATGGATGACCCATGGACATTGACAGCAAGTGGGACTGAATTTTGTTTTGTGGGGGAGGAATGGGAGGGTGGGGAAGGGGAGAGCAGGGGGCAAAAATGGGATGAATGTAATACAACAACAATTAAATTTTTAAAAATTTAAATTAAATTAAAAAAACATTTTAAATTAAATTTTCAAGTTTTTAAACTTAGAAATCCAGAAAAATGAAATAAATCCAAAGCTTAAAATAATAACAATCAGAGCAAAAATTAATGAACTCAAAACCAGAAAATTGATAAAGAAAATTTTATCTAAAAGTTGATTCTTTGACAAAAATCAGGAAAGTTGATGTTTTTAGTCAGCTTAACTAAGACAAAAAAAAAAAAAAAAGAAGAAGAAGAATGAGGCTAAATTACTAACATCGGAAATGCAAAGAAGGAACATAGTGGCAGATCCTATAGCCAGCAACAGGATGATAAAGAGGTACTATGATTAATTCTATGCCCACACATTTGATGATGTAGATGAAATGGACCAATTTCTGGAAAGGTACAATCTGTTGAAACTCGCACAAGAAGAAATTATCTGAATAGGTTTATATCTATTAATGAAAGAGAATCAATAATTGATATCATTTCAAAATGAAAAGCAATTAGGCCCCAAATGAGTTCATTAGTGAATTCTACCAAACATTTAAAGAAGAAATTATACCAATTCTTTATAATATTTGAAAACTAAAACATGTTCCTAGCCTCTGAAATTCTGAAGAAGCATTTGCAACTATTAGAATGAATGCTTTAACTGATATTATATCTGACAGACTTAATGTAAAATAAATACACTTCAGTACTGTGTAATATATCTGGTTTGAGTAGCAGATTCATAATTCCTTCCTAATTTTTGTTTTGTTTTTCAGAGGTGTTTTTGCACAGAATATTTACTTGATAAAGCTGTGTTTTGTTGTTATCAATATAGTTATCAACACTACCAAAGGCATTAGATATTTAAAGCATAAGAAATAAATTTTATATAAAATCTTGCTACACTTAAAGTATTTGCCTAAATGTTAAATATTAAATATTTTCTAGCTTCTTCAAGTTGCAAGTAATAGCTCTCTTCCATTACTACTGCATATGTCATGTACAGTATAGGTAGATATTTAGGAGTTAGATTTAAATTAACTTCATATCTTAGAGAACTAATATTTTAAGATAATGAAAGTTAAGGAAGGTGCATTTTTATGTCTATTTTTAATGTTAGATCTTAATAAAGTATTCAATATACTCACATTAAAAAAAAATCTAGGTTAGAGTGTTTACCTAATTTTTTCAGATCTCATCAAACATGTTGTCAAACATTGTAATGTTTCAGTTGTTGTTATTTGTATGCACTTTTTTCAATAACTGATGGTTATATAAGAAGAGCACAGTTAGTTGGTTGTATGCTGACAAATTATGTCCAGGTGTAATTTGAGAACTTTTTACACATTTCATATCAAATATTTTATTTGTAAAGTATACAGTATAATATTTATTTATAATTTAAGAAAAGCTATCTTAATAACTTAAAGGTAGGAACAGGTATAATATAATTCTGGATGAAAAAGCTCATACACCATGAAGCGACACAAAATAGCAGATGTTTGTGGGTAGAAAGAACTTATTTAATAATACTTAACAACATTTCACAAGTGTTTATGTACAAAACCCTGTAACACAAATTGCATTTTCTGCATGTTCAATTTTTGTTTCTGTACTCTGAAGTCTAGAAGAAAAATGGGATCAAAGAGATTATTTGATTAAGGGGAATAACAGAGTTATCTTCTCTCAGGATTATTGAAGGAAAAAAATGCTTCTCAAGAGGACAAAATAGAAGAATAGTTCACAAAGCAGTGGATGTGGGCTTCTAAAGTCATTGGCTGTCTTCTATCACAGTATTCAGAAAAACATATTTCTCAGTAAAAATAAAAATATTTTTTGAAAAAGAAAATCATACAAGAAAATTTGTCATTGGTAAATGTCAATCTAAATAAAAAGAACTTTATATTTTATATAAAATAATCTAGATATAATTTAAGGGCTCTTTCAAAATTATATTTTATGCTTCTAAATAACTAGGATTCAAAATACAACTAAAATTTGAAAGCTATGTATAATACATCCACAATTTACTATTTTCATTGTACAAACACAGATTGTATTTTAAAAGCTTTCTTAACTTCTCCCTAAATTACTTCTTCAACTCAAGGAATCATTGGTATCAGTTAGGTGGCTAACTTTCAATTCCTATGTCTATGAACTTTTGAAACCATAAATTTATAGGTAGAGATGTAGTTTGTGTTTCTTCTCTTAATACATACTGTTTTTGAATTGAATTTATTACTATCTCAATATTTTTCTAAGCACAAAAGTTATTAAAATTATTTTGTTAGTATCTATGTTTCCACATTAATGATTTTACCTATAGATAAAGAGGTAAAATTACATAACATATATAAACCAAATCTATAAATATTAACAAAATTATTTTTAATAACAGTAACAGAACATATTTAGATATATTAAGAAGTAATACATTTCAACCCAACATGGGAAAATGATATTTTTTTCTAGATACATTAGCATTGTCCCAATTTTCTCCTTTGCCCTCCTTTGCCCACCACACACCCTGCTCCCACAGTCAATTCCCACACTGTTGTGCAAGTCCATGAATCATTCATACATATTCTTTGTCTAGTCCCTTCCCTTTCTTTCCATCATTATTTCCCTCCCCCATCCCCTATGGTCACTTTCAAACTGTTCCATGCTTCATGATTGTGGTTCTATTTTGTTCATTAGTGTATTTTGTTTATTAGATTCCTCTTACAGTTGAGATCATATAGTATTCTCCACTCCATCCATGCTGTCACAAAAGGTAGGAATTATTTCTTTCTTTCTGCTGCATAGTGTTCCATTGTGTAAATGGAGCAGTCTTTTGATTCAATCATTTACTGATAGACACTTAGGTTGTTTCCAGCATTTTCCTATTGTAAATAGTGCTGTTATGAACATAGGGTACATAAGTTTGTTTGAATAGCAGATTCAGGATTCTTAGGGTATATTTCCAACAGTGGAATAGCTGGATAAAACAGCGGTTATACTTTCAGTTTTTAGAGGATATCCCATTGTGTTTTCCATAGTGTCTGCACCACTCTGCATTCTCACCAACAGTGCTCTAGGGTTCCCTTTTCTCTACTTCCTCGCCAGTATTTGTTTGTTGATTTGTTAATGATGGCCATTCTGACAGATGTGAGGAGATATCTCATTGAATCTTTCTCATGGCTAGTGATGTTGAACATTATTTTTCATATGTCAATGGGCCCTCTCTATGTCTGTTTAGATCCTTTGCCCATTTTTAATTGAATTGTTTGGCCTCCTGATGTTGAGTCATATGAGTTTATATATTTTGGACATCAAACCTTTGTCTGATGTATCATTGGCAAAATGTTCTCCCATACGGTCAGTTCCCTTTTCATTTTGATGATGATTTATTTAGCCTTGCAGAAGCTTTTTATTTTGATTTAGTTTCATTTATTTATTTTTATTAGTTTCTTTGCCAAAATATCATCAAAAACATTGCTATGTGTGGTATCTGAACTTTCCTGCCTATGTTTCCCTCTAGGACTTCTATGGTCTCATGATTTATATTTAAATGTTTTATTCATTTTTAATTTATTCTGGTGTATGGTGTGAATTGTTTTCCTAGTTTTATTTTTTGCACGTACCAGTTCAGTTCTCCCAACACCATTTATTGGAGAGGCTGTTTTTACTCCTTTATATGCTCCTGCCAAATATTAATTGACCATAGAGACTTGAGTTTATTTCTGGGTTCTCTATTCTGTTTCATTGATCTATGTGTCAGTTCTTATGTCAGTACCTGACTGTTTTGTTATAGGGGCCTTATAAGAAAGTTTGATATTGGGTATTGTGACTCCCCTACTTTGTTCTTCTTTCTCAAGATTGCTGAGGAAATTATGGGTCTTTTTTGGGTTCTATGTAAAAAAAAATTAAAGATTTTATTTATTATTTTCAGAGAGAAGGGAAGGGAGAGAGGCAGAGAAGGAGAGAGACATTAATGCATGGTCGCCTTTCACCTGCCTCCAGCTACGGACCAGCCTGGAGACCTGACTTCCAACCTGGTTATGTGCCATGGGCTGGGAATCTACCCAGTGACCTTTGGGTTTGCAGGCTGGCACTGTATCCACTGCATCACCAGCCAGGGCCCATATAAATTTTAAATCTATTTGTTCTAGATCTGTAAAATATGCCATTGTATTTTAATAGGAATTTCATTGACTCTATAGATTGCAGTGGGTAATATGGATATTTTAGTTCTGTTATTCTTTCAAACCATGAACATAATACTGCTAAAGGGACTGCTATAAAAAGGAGAAGAAGAAGGAGAGAGAGAGAAAGAGAAATGAAGAGAGGTACAGGAAAATGGCAATGAATAGGTACCTATTAATAATAACCTTAAATGTAAGTGGATTAAATGTTCCAATAAAAAAATATAGGGTGGCTGAATGAATAAGAAAACACAACCTGCATATATGCTGTCTACAAGAGAATCACCTCAGAACAAAAAATCTACACAGGTTGAAAGTGAAGGGATGGAAAAATATTCCAAGAAAGCTGGGATAGTAATACTTAGGTCAGACATGATAGACTTAAAAAAATGCCATAACCAAAAAGAATAGAAGAATCTCAAATAAACAATCTAACCTATGGCTACAAAAACTAGAGGAACAACAACAAGCAAAGCTCAGAGTGAGTAGAAGGAAGGAAACTATCAAAATTGGGACAGAATTAAATGACATAGAGTCTAAGAGAATAATTCAAAGGATTAATATATCTGGGAGCTAGTTCTTTGACAAGATAAACAAAATTGACAAGCTTTTAACCAGACTCATCAAGAAAAAAAAGAGAGAGGACCCAAATGAATAAAATCAGAGTGAAAGAGAAGTTACAACCAATACCATAGAAATACAAATGATTGTAAGAAATTACTGGGAATAACTATATGCCAAGCCATTGAATAACCTGGGTGAAATGGGTACATTTTTAGAATTATATAATCTGCTAAAACTGAATCAAGAAGAAGCAGAAAGCCTAACTGTATGGATAACAACAACTAGTGAAATTGAAGCAGTAATCAAAAACTCCAGGCACACAAAAGACCTGGACCAGATGGCTTCACAGGAAAATTTTATCAAACATTTAAAGAAGAACTAATTCCTACCCTTCTCAAACTATTCCAAAAAATTCAAGAAGAGGGAAGACTTATGAGGCCAGTATCATCCTAATTCTAAAACCAGGCAAAGACACTAAAAAGAAATGAATCTATAGGCCAATATCTCTGATGAACATAGATGCTAAAATCTTCAGCAAAATATTGCCAATCCAGATTCGGAAATACATTAAAAACATCATACACCACAATCAAGTGGAATTCATCCCAGGAATGCAAGGTTGGTTCGATATTCACAAATCAATAAATGTATTATACTACATAAAATGAAGGGTGAAAATCACATGATCATATCAATAGATGCTGAAAAAGCATTTGATAAAATCCAGCACCTGTTTATGATGAAAACACTAAGCAATATGGGAATAGAGGAGCATGTTTCAACATAATAAAAGCCATATACTAGAAACCACAACCAACATTATATTCAGAAAGCAATAACTAAAAATTTCCCCTTAAGATCAGGAACAAGACAAGAATATCTCTTTTCACCAGTTTTATTCAACGTAGTATTGGAAGTTCTAGTAACAACAATCAGACAAGAAAAATAAATAAAAGGCATCCAAATTGGAAAAGAAGTAAAATTGATATTATTTCCAAATGACATAATAGTATACCTAGAAAACTCTGTAGGCTCCACCAAGAAATAAAGTTAATATTCAGAAATTGATGGGGTTTTAAACCAACTATGAAATATCAGAAAGAGAAACTAGGAAAACATCCCATTTACTATAGCAACAAGAAAAATAAACTACCTAAGAATAAATTTAACTAAGGAGGTAAAAGACCTGCACTCAGAAAACTATAGAACACTGAAAAAAATCAAGGAATATAACAAATAAATAGAAGAAAAATTCTAGATAATATAAAGCCTCCTTACATGACATTGCTGTCAATAAATTGTAAATCTTAGTATATATAATTAATTGAACAGTGATAAGTTAGAGAACTATATATATAGTTCTCTATTATAAGAGAACTATTTATATTTTAAATAGTCTTATTATACCAGCTTAGAAACTATCAATGATTTTTGGTTTACCAATTCGTTTGGTAACTTCTTATAATATCTTCTCTTATAATGCCTTGAAGCAACATTTTATGTGAATTATGTAATTTAGAAATCAAAGTAAGCTGACACAAAATGTTATATCTTGTGTTTATAATATTTAAAATGCAATTTCTCAAATTTAAAAAATAAACAAGAAACACTATTAAATATCAGTGAGCCAAAGAAATGGTGCTTAAACTGTTTACATATGGGTCTGCCTTTCTAATTTTTAAACATGCTCATTTTTAACAGTATTACAATATTTTATAAATTAGTTCCTTGGAAACTTTAAATCAGATATGTGATTTGAGTATGTTTTCTTATCATCTCTAAATTTATTTTTATAATAAATAAAATATTTAAATGAAAAGTTAGTGCCATATAAGCTTCTAATTAGTTTTATGTTAGTATTATCCTTAAAACACACACACATTCATACATAGAAAGAAATCTAAGAGAATGCACAGTTAAAAGTTTAAATATACTATGATGAAGGGTAAAAACAAATGTATAAATATAAATTCTATATTTTGTATTTGATATATTAATTTAAGAGAAAGCATTTTGGGAAAAACATTAAAAATTCTATTTTAGAAAAAAAAAAGCAGTATCTAAGGCAAAAATGTTATAACATTTATATATTTTTTTCTACCCACTTTACATTAGGTCCTTTTGGATAATTTGTCAGATATAAAACTTTAATTTTCTATAATTATTGGTCTGCATTAAGAATATTTCTCTTACTTTATCAGGAATTTACTTTATAAGTATAAAATATGCCTTTTCAAACTATATATACTGATTGACTGCCTCTCTTCGAAAGGCTTTATTTGAAAAGCATTGAGTCTTTGATAAAAGAAGTCAGTGTGGTGTAACAAAGAATTGGAATTGAGTTTGACAGGAAATGAAGGAAAAGGCTCAGCTTGAGAGCCTGGCCATAGAAAGTGGCAAACCAAATATAGCAAGTTAGATAGAAGTCTGAAGTGTAATTCAGGAATCTATTCAGTACTGGGGCGTGATTTGATGTCATGGTGAAAAGCTGCAGAATATTCAGGTGAGAAGCACACAGGAGACAAACTAGCAAAATACATACTTGTGGGAAACAGAAATGTGTATAAAAAACAGCAAGATGGCTTAACTGAAATACTCAAACGCCCTCATTGTCCCTTTGGAAACCCTCTAATTTCCAAATCAACCATCTCCATATTCACTCTCTTCCCTGCCATACTAAACATAATTGAACACTCCTAATGTTTCCATATAATTATAATAAACTTCCTTCTACCATAATCTTCTTTTTGCAATACCCCCCTTGAAAACCCAAAGATACCATTCATATTAATTTCTAATCCTTCTTTCAAATACTTATAAATGAATCCTTTCTCATTCTTTCACCAAGCTGCTAAGCAGTAGTGAATAATATAACTGAATTATGAAGATAAACATCCCTATACATTGATCCATGTTAGACAGTGGACATTGCCTGCCCCAACGCTGGTTAGTTCTTCCATTCTCTACAAAAATAACTATAAATTCCTAAACCTAATGTAGATATTCCCTGTTATATGCACAAGATAGGACTGACTTTACGGTGGATCTCTATAACCATTCTAACTAGTAATGTGTGAATAGAAGGGGCATCTATCTTTGCTGGGCCAGCAGGTTTTGTTGGTGGTTTGAGGCAACCCAAATCTCTCCCCTGGTGCACAGGAATAATCAACATTCTAGATGATGGCAGATCTATCAGGCTAGGTTACTAAACATGTATGTACAACGATCAGACCTTCCACCTGACTCCCAAGCAATGATGAATATAGTCGTATGGCATTAAATGACTAATACACCTTTGCTGTTTATAGGCAATAGGATTTGTGAGCTTCTTGCTTTGCTCCACGCTGAAGTATGAACTAGTCCAATCTGTTTGATTTACCCATCCTCACATTTAACTTAACATAGAAATCAGAAGCCATCATATTTAAAAAAAAAAAAAAAATCTTGTTCAACCCTAAATCACTCTATCCAGTGTCCTTTCTTCTGTGTGAATTTAATTTTACCCATGCTCCAGATTTTGTATACTCTGGTGTTATGACACCTTTATTATATCATTTTTTATCTTCTATGTATAACAAATCCCTCTCTACTATATTGAAGTGACTAAGATTTTATTTCTGGAATTCTATTTCATTACTTTGGTCTGTTGGCCAAACGTTGCTTCAATTGCATATTGTTCCAGGCATTGCAGATTTTGATACATCTAACAGGTAAATATTCAAGAAGTTTTATTTACTTTTTAATTTGGGGGCTACTATTGACCCTGGGTATTTCCATATGAAGTTTGTAATTGGCTTGTCTAGTTCCATAAATATTATAATTGAGGTTATGTTGAGTCTATAATTTCATTAAAAATGTGTATCTTTATATTATTGCTTTTCTCAATATATGGATATATGCATTCCTATGTTTACTTGTGGACACCCTTCTCTCAGTAATACACACTGTATAATTTTCAAGTTAGTGGTCTTGCATTTATTTTTATTACAATGTTTTGATGCTTTCTGTATCTTTGCAAATACTATTATTTTAATATATTATATTTGTTCATAGTAACACAAAATAACATTTATAATTTTGATTATAGATATACAGCTTTTAAAATTATTGCATAGAAATTATTACTATGTATTTTGCTCATTGTGTGTGTGCTTTGACGTCCTTATGAGTACTCTCTTTAGATTTTCATTTCTGTGAGGCACTGTTATTAAAAAATGCAAATGAATTTAGCATATTAGCCTTGTTCATGGCAACATTCTAAATTCATGTAAGAGTTATTTTGTAGATGTTTTATATATATATATATATATATATATATATATATATATATGAGAAAATATTTTGTCTATCTATAGTGAAATTTTTACTTTTTCAAATATTTCTTTTATTTTCCCCTTGACTTACTAATTTTCAGTTCAAAGTTGAAAAACAGTGATGTTTGTTGGCACCCATGTCTTGTGTACATACTAATGAAAAGAATTTTCAGTAATGTTGTCTGTGATTTTTGAAGATACTATTTACCTGTAGTTGAAGGTCCTTTGGAGACTGGAGAAATGCTACTCAAATAATTAAATGTTCAACCTATTCCTAGCTTTCATTATCTCCTGTTACTACAATAGATGAGAGTATCTTTCTATATTATCAAAGGGGCTCTTTGTATGCTCCACTTGACTTTTATTTCTATATTTACTACTACGAATCATTTGTTACCTTTTGCTAGAGGTTTAATGGAGTGTAGCAATGGTTATTTTATCCTATTGTCCTTAAACTTGTCTTCTCTTACCAACATTTCACTTTTTTTTTTAAATTTTATTGTTGTTGTATTACATCCATCCCCTTTTTGCTCCCCTCTGTTCCCCTCCCCACCCACCCATTCCCCCCAAAGTCAATCCCCACTGTTGTCTATGTCCATGGTTCCTTTATACTAGGTTCTTGTCTAAGCTGCTCCCCTTCTTTGCCTCTGCCTCCCCCCTCCCCCCAACCCCTTTCCCCTTGACCACTGCAGGCCTATTCCTTGTATTCATATACTTGGTTCTGTTTTACTTGTTGTTAGTTTTGCTCCTTATTGTCCCGTAATGGGTGAGATCATATGATATTTGTCCTTCACCGACTGGCTTATTTCACTAAGCATAATACTCTCTAGTTCCATCCATGTTGTTGCAAAGGGTACAAGTTCCTTCTTTCTTTCTGCTATATAGAATTCCATTGTGTAAATGTACCAAAGGAATGTAGGCTGGTGCAGCCACTGTGGAAAACAGTATGGGGTTTCCTTAAAAAACTAAAAATGGAACTGCCTTTTGATCCAGCAATTCCACTGCTTGGACTATACCCAAAGAATCCTGAAACACCAATTCACAAGAACCTATGCACACCTATGTTCATAGCGGCACTTTTTACAATAGCCAAGTGCTGGAAACAGCCTAAGTGCCCATCAGTGGATGATTGGAACATTCACTTTTTTTAATTTAATTTTATTGTTGTTGTATTACATCCATCCCCTTTTTGCTCCCCTCTGTCCTCTTCCCCACCTACACATTTCCCCCCAAAGTCAATTGCACCTATTATCCATGTCCAAGGTTCCTTCATACTAGGTTCTTGCCTAAACTGCTCCCCTTCCTTGCCTCTTCCTCCCTGCGTCCCCCAACTCCCTTCCCCCTGACCACTGAAGGCCTATTCACTGTATTCATATATCTGGTTCTGTTTTGCTTGTTGTTAGTTTTGTTCATTATTGTCCTGTAATGAATGAGATCATATGGTATTTGTCCTTCACTGACTGGCTTATTTCACTAAGCATAATACTCTCCAGTTCCATCCACGTTGTTGCAAAGGTTAGGAGTTCCTTCTTTCTTTCTTCTGTATAGTATTCCATTGTGTAAATGTACCAAAGTTTTTTGATCCAATCATCCACCGATGGGCACTTAGGCTGTTTCCAGCACTTGGCTATTGTAAATAGTGCTACTATGAACATAGGGGTACATAGGTTCTTATGAATTGGTGTTTCAGGGTTCTTTGGGTATAGTCCTAGTAGTGGAATCGCTGGATCAAAAGGCAATTCCATTTTTAGTTTTTTGAGGAAACTCCATACTGTTTTCCATAGTGGTTGCACCAGCCTGCATTCCCATCGACAGTGCATGAGGGTTCCCTTTTCCCCATATCCTCGCCAACACTTGTTATTTGTTGATTTGTTGATGATTGCCATTCTGACAGGTGTGAGGTGGTATCTTAATGTGGTTTTAATTTGCATCTCTCTGATGGCTACTGATGTTGAGCATTCTTTCATACGCCTCTGTGCCCTTTGTATATCTTCCTCAGTGAGTTGTCTGTTCAGGTCTTTTGCCCATTTTTTAGTTGAGCTTTCTGTCTCCCTGGTGTTGAGTTGCATTAATTCTTTATATATTCTGGAGCTTAAACCTTTGTCTGAGGTATCATTGGGAATTATGTTTTCCCATGCAGTTGGTTCCCTTTGAATTTTGCTGGTGTTTTCATCACCTGAACAAAAGCTTTTCAATTTGATATAGTCCCATTTGTTGATTTTTTTTTTTTTTTTTTTTTTATTTCCTTTGCCCTTGGAGAAGTATCAGTAAACATATTTTGGTGTAGGATATCAAAAAGTTTACTGCCTATATTTTTCTCTAGGACCTTTATGGTGGCACTGCTTAAGTTCAAATCCGTTATCCATCTTGAGTTTATTCTGGTGTATAGTGTAAGCTGGTGGTCTAGTTTTATCTTTTTGCATGTTGCTGTCCAGTTCTCCCAACACCACTTTTTGAAGAGACTGTCTTTACTCCATTTTATGTTCCTTCCCCCTTTGTCAAATATTAATTGACTATAGAGTCCTGGGTTAATTTCTGGGCTCTGTATTCTGTTCCATTGATCTATATGTCTATTCTTATGCCAGGACCAGATAGGTTTGATGATAGTAGCCTTGTAGTATTTTTTGAAATCCGGTATTAAAAATATGGAACATTTCACAAATTTGCATGTCATCCTTGTGCAGGGGCCATGCTAATCTTCTCTGTATTGTTCCAATTTTAGTATATGTGCTGCCTGAAGTGAGCACCATTTCACTCTTTTTTAAAAATTTTATTGTTATTGTATTACAGTTGTTTTATTTTTTCCTACATTTCTCTCCCTTGTCCCACTCACCCCATCCCCTCTCCCACAGTAAATCCCCACCTCCTTGTCCCTGGCCATGGGTCAATCATACTAGCTCCTTCACTAAACCCTTTTCCTTCTTTCCCTGACTCTCCCCACCCCCCGCCCTCCATGCTATTGCAAAAGGTACGAGTTCTTTCTTTCTCTCTGTTGCACAAAACTCCATTGTGCAAATGTACCACAATATTTTTATCCATTCATCCACTGATGGGCCATTAGGCTGTTTCTAGCACTTGGCTATTGTGAATAGTGCTGCTATGGACATAGGGGTGCATAAATTCTTTTGAATTAGTGTTTAAGGGTTTTTTGGGTATAGTGATACAGTGTAGCAGCTAATGTGTTTCAGTCTACTGGTAGCTATCCAAAGAATTCACCACCGGTGAAAGGAGTAAGTGCTAGCCTATCACTTTGTAACTAGAGTTACCTGTATTACACCTACCAACAGATCTTATTGCTGTTGAAAATAACAATAGACATATTACAGCTATCTTTGCCCTTATGGTTTTTAAAAATTAAATAAATGGAATAGTAGTTCAAAATTAACCTAATGTATTATTATCTGATGTAATTTGTAGAAATAATATCATACCTATGTAACAAAATACACTCAATATATCAAGATTAATTTCCTCACAGTAAAATATCAGATATTGTAATATCATAATAATTTAGGTTCTTGAAAATTCAAAATTCAAAATGTCTTTTCTTATTATATCTATTTCAAGTCATTGTTGACATATATAAAATTTTATAATACAATTTGAGAATCATTTTGCATTTGATTAAAAACCATAACAACTGAGTTATTAAAATACTGAGTTGATTATTTTGTTCAATACAGTATTTGTTAATTTACTCACTTTATTTTGATTATTACATGCATTTTAACTTCCATTTATATAAACAAAAGAAACTGCATTATTTTCATTATTTACCTTTTCCCACAAATCTGTTGAGCCTATTATTAGTTTCTTGCATTATTTGTAGCCCTAATATGAGCAGAATTATAGCCTAAATTAGTTTTTCTGACACTGAATTGTATAGAATTAAAAATATAATAAGGTACTGGCCTGTGAACCCAAAGGTCACTGGTTCAATTCCCCAGCCAGGACACATATCCAGGTTGCAAGCAAGGTCTCCAGCCAGGTCTGTGGCTGGAGGCAGGTGAAAGGCAACCATACACTGATGTTTCTCTCCCTCTGTGCCTCTCTTCCTTCCTCTTTCTCTGGAAATAATAAATAAAGTCTTTAAAAAAAAGAGCCCTATCACTTATATATATATATATATATATACTATATATATATATATATATATAGTATATATATGGCAATTATTTTTCAAGGTATACTCTATTTTATCAAAGAGTTTGTGATTAGGATAATCTATTATTTTCATTGTGGCTAGTTAAAGCCTGTCTATCACAAGCATAGCAGATGGAATTTTGTCCTAATCAGGCCAAAATTATAAATTTAAAATTTTATTTACAGAAAATAAATAAAAACATAAATTCCAAATTAACTCTCTGAGATAGAACTATTTTTAATTTTCTGATTTTAAAATGCTTAAACATAAAAGTTTAATAATAATAATGGCTTATAATTTCTATTTGCATACATATGTACGTAAATATACATACCTATATACAACATTGTCTACAAAGTAACAGTACCATTGTAATTTTTATGATTATTAACAACAATCTTCAAATATAATATAATATATATTATATTTCCCCAAAATATTTTGTGCTGTTTGTTTTCAAACTAAGGTCCAATTAAACTTTCTTCATTACATTTTTGTTATATTTTAAGTCACTCCTAACAGTGAAAAATGCATCCAATAAAAAATAAAACAAATCAAAACAAAACAAAAAATGCTAATTTTTATAAAGAGGCCAAGCCCATTTTTATGTAGAATAGAAAAAGTTCTGAATTTGTTTGTCTTCTCACTGTGTCATTTAATGTGTTCTATTCCCTGCAAAATCCGAGGTTTAGAGACTTGGTTACATTCAGGTTAAATTGCTGGCAGGAACTCTTCCTAAGTGAACATTTTTACTTCATGCCATGTTATAGCAAAATGCTTTAAATGCCAATTTATTTCAACCTTAGAGATGATGTTTTATCACATTTAATGACTTTTTCTTTCATTTACATTTATTAGCAGCTATTACTCTGTAAGTCATATAATCATGAGTACATGGATTTTTTCTTATTTCAATGTGTTAACATCTCTGGATGCTCAAAATATCCTAAATGTGTACTGCAACAGCCTCTTTAAGTGTGTTTTGTGTCCTTTTGGTATTATTTTATTACTTTTTCTTTTGTTTTGACTTGTTTTTGTTTGTTTCCATTTTGGAATACCAAGAGATTCAGATTTGTCTTTAGTGTCACAACTCAGACTAGGCATCAGTCATTTCTCCAGGGACATAAGATGTTTTTTAATACATAATGGTAATCAGACACAAATTATGTATAAACAACATGGTGTGTAAAGACAATGGTACTGAAACACAAAGATGTGGGTTCCAGCTCTATAGTTATTAACAGAGTATCATTACTTTTTGGCCTTTAGAAAGGGCTGGGAATGTAACTTTATGCTAATGAGCAATTCATATTATAGGTCTTTCTATTTAATTTCATTTTATATTTGGCTCTTTATTCACAATAAGAACAATGAAAATATTTATTCCTTTACTTATGGTATTATATAAATATTTGAAGTTAATATTTTTATATCTATAAAAATAATTTCAAATAGCAATGTGAATATTATCACTGTAAATAAAGCTGGCAAATAT
The DNA here is from genome assembly GCA_004026585.1 of Noctilio leporinus. NCBI lineage: Eukaryota > Metazoa > Chordata > Mammalia > Chiroptera > Noctilionidae > Noctilio > Noctilio leporinus. Next base: position 120,587 of record PVIW01001777.1, read on the forward strand.
TATAAAATTTTATACTTACATGAAAGATGTAAGAATACTATGTTTCACATTACTATTTTTTTCAACTTGTTTGAAAACTGAACAAGTTTAGAAAACTAAAAAAGATTTCTTTTTAAATTGAATTTAATTCAAGTTGTTTATTTCAATGTAGTTTCATATTTGAGTATGTACAATACTTATGTTAAATCTTATAAATATTTGAAGAGATTTTAGTACCCTCACCTGTACTTATCCAATAATGGTACAATTAGGCATTGAATACTTTCATGAATAATGCTTTAATAAATATATTTGAATATATATACATATATATATGTATACACACACACACTATACATATATATATATGTGTGTATATATATAAATATCCTTTTTGTGGAGATATTTTTCTGCTGCTTGTTGGTTCAGAGCATAAATGCCTGTGTAATTTTTTCAGATGTTCCAACTTTCCCTCCATAGAAGTTATACTATTTTTGAATCCAACTGAAATGAATGAAAATCCATTTTCCTGAAGTCTTCTCAACAAAGTGTGTGACTGTAAAATAAGGTTGAGCAGAAGAGGTACTTTGTATTCCATTGAGGCTTTGGTAATCCATCTTCCATCAGGCACTTGGGGGCAGTAGTGTCCCTCTCAATCTCTCTTTTCCTGATGATTCAGTTTTCCTGTGGGTTGTTTTTTTTTTTTTTTTTTAAGGATTTTTTTACATTGATAAACTTCATATGCTTTATTTTTCCCTGCTATAGGTAAAATTTATATACATATTGTAAAAAATTGCAACCTATCCTTTCAATAATTTTACAAAAGTAGTTTTCCTTATAGCACAAATACAGGAGTTGGTTCTTTGTAGGAAATTTAGGAAGAAACAGTAAAAATTTCCCATGCATATCTGAGAAAGAAAAAAATTTCTTAAAAATGAACCCTAAGGTATCAGATCATGAACACACAATGAATTTTAATTAGTCACAATGATGTGAGAGTGTGAGAACTTACTATTTTAATTATATAACAAGACACCTGACACCAGTTAAAAATTAGGTACAAGTGATAGAAATGTAGAAGCTGTACTAATTTTAATTTTATTTGTCATTAATGCTTAACAGACTTTCCCAATTTTAAATAATTTAAAAAATACTTTTAATTTTAATTATATATATATATATAAAGAATTAGTGTTTTATTTACTATTCATGCTAATTATTCTTAACTAGGTAATACAATTATTGTAAGAATTTTTAATGTAACTTTTGTCTCACATAAGTTGTGTTTGATACTTAAATTTTTTTTTGCTATTTCCATTTTGATTTTTTCTTTTTAATTCTACTCTTCGTTGTCCTTGAGCAAAAATGAAATATTAACATTTGACAAAGATTATGTTGTACACTTCTAAGTAAATAAATCTGTAATAAGATAAACCCCCATTGGTGGAAACTAATAATGTATCTCAATAATGTATCTAATAATGTATCTACTCAATTCCTTATGTTTATAATTATATTGTTCTCTCATATCTTGGCTTCTGGTTTACAAATTGCAAAATGCAATAAACTGACAATTATTTTTGTTGTTTTTAAAATGTTAGCAATGATCTCAGCAGGGAAATGCGGATATTTTCATCATTGAAGATATAAAAAAAAAATGAGTTGTCAAAGAAGTATAAATGACAAATTACTCTGTAAAAGTCCTCCGTCTCATGTTCAGCTGTTTATTATATTTTTGACAGCTTCAACTTCACACTATTTTCAGGTGCTTCCTAAGTACGATTTGTTAACTTACATTCTGCAGCAGATAAGGGCTGTAACCTCTCACACGGTTACAAAGGGAAAATGTAGCAGTGGTGGTTGGAATTGCTGCAAATGGATTGCATGCAAGAGATCAAACAATAGTTTAACGACTAGCATGATATTCCCAGCTCCAGAAGAGCATTCTTTCTCTACCATTGTAAACAAAAAAAGGGTTTTCGGGTTAAAGAGAACTTGAGAAATGTCTCAATAAAAATAAAGAACAGTGATGAATCTTACCGAAAAAAACAACTCTGTTGTTTGAGAACCGTAAATCCTACTTCTCTATAACACAGGGTATAAATCACTATAAAAGATCATTGATCCCTTGGATCATCCCATATCACCTGCTATCTGATTTATCAAACACAGTTAAAATTTCCACATATCCTGTTCATTGAAATGGGAGAAGTTAGAAGCGTTGGTTAATCCGAGCCTCTGCAGAAAATTATCTATAAAACTGAAGCAAACAAAATGAAGGCATTAATTATGAACCTCTAATTACTCTCCAACTTCGAGAGTGGCCTCTACAATCTCCTTCGCGGTGTCACTGCAGACAGCCATGTTGAACCAGCCCATACACACACAAACACACACACACACACACACACACACACACGACGGGTGAAGAATAGCAATTAAACGGGTGTGTGCGATAGGTAAGGCACCACAAGCCCAGAGATAATTCTCCTGACTCAGATAATGTGCTTAGTAAGAGTAATATAATAAGGCTACTTTCAGTTAAAAGTTACACATTTTGGTTGCTTAATTGAAAAGCAAGTAATGTTTCTTTGTTTTCTAACTGATTGTACCTAACTGATTGCTAAAAAGTTAAAATTACATTGAAGATATGATACTTGCTAATAATTTGAACGTTGTATAGTTTTTATAGCTAATATTTTTAATTTCTGCCATGGAATCTATGATCAATTAAGTCATGTTTTTTATTATATTTTGAAGCTATAGCCTTCAATTTTAGACACACGGTGGATTCTCAGCTCTGTTAGGAAACTCAGTCAGTTTCTAACAGCCATCGTGGCTGGGGGAGGTGGAATCAGACAGACGTGTAACAACTGATTTTGTGTATGTTTAACTGTGGACAACTAATTTTATAAAAGTCTCACAACAAAATTGAAATGCATATTAACTTCTCGAATACATAATATAGCATTCTGACTTTTAAACTACTGAGCTGCCTTACAATTTCAGAAGCCTGTACACTGCCAGTGATAATGGGACATTCTTTCCCACGTATACATGGCAGAATTTTGTGGCTGACTTCTTGTAAAGTAGAAGCATAGGGTGATAAAGGTTGTTAATGCTTTTGCTGCAAACACATAGAAATTCTGACTAAATCATGTCCTGGAAAATATGCAATCCTGAGAGAGTAAAAAGAAAAACACATGTGTCAAATATAAATTGAAAAAAAAATATGAACAAGTATTTGGGGTTGACGTCATGACAGAAAATATAAATTGAGGATTTCAGAGCTAAGTGCTGAAGTTCTATTGCCTACACAAACACAGAACACCAATAATATAGCTAAACCGATATAGACTCAATCTGGATTCAGGCTTTTGTCTGTGTAGTCTATGTGGATGCGTGCAATGCAACCAGAGTATTGGTTATTTAAACATTTTCCCTGTAGTCTACACATGTAAACTATGTGGGCATTAAGGTTGTATATGCTGTTTCCATAATAACCCTTTTATTCTAGTGGTATTTCAAAGAGTACTGTGCCAAATGCTGTTTTTAATTTCTTTTAATAAAGTTACTATTTTAATAAGGTTGTGAGTAAAGACACATTTAACTCATTTCACAGGTAAAGATTTGACTCACAGCACAGCTGAGTATCCACCATGTGTCTAAAATTGAAGGCTATAGCTTCAAAATATCATAAAAATGTGATAATTAATAACAGATTCCATGGCAGAAATTTCAAATATTAGCTATAAAGACTATACAGCATTCAAATTATTAGCAAGTATTATATCTTTAATGTAATTTTAACTTTTTAGCAATCAGTTAGGTACAATTACCTGATATAATGTTTTCTTTACATATTAATATGATGATCTTAAGAGAAAGACACATCACTAAAATTAACTATACCTAAGGAATTAATGGCTACTCCAAATGGAAGATCTAACGGGGTGACATTGGTTAGTAAAATTAGGTAGGTTTCAGATGTACAATTCTATAATACATCAACTGTACATTGGATTATGTGTTTGCCATCCCAAGTAATGTCTTCTTTCGTCACCATTTTTCCCCCTTTTACCTCATCTCCCACCCCTCTTTCCCTCTGGCAATACCATACGTTGTCTGTGTCTATGAGATTTATTTATGTATTCATTTTGCTTAATCCCTTTATGCTTTTCACACAGCCCCAGCCCCTATTCCCTCTCACCGCTATCAGTCTGTTTCCGTTCTGTTCATGAGTTTATGTGGTGAGTTGCATCCCACACATGAGTGATATCATATGGTATTTGTCTTTCTCTGACTGGTTTATTTCACTTAGTATAACACTCTCCAGGTCCAGCTACCCTGTCTCAAAATGTAAGGTTTTCTTTTGTATTTTTGTATGGCTGAATAGTATTTAATTGTGTAAATATACCACTGCTTTTTAATCTACTCATCTACAATAAATCAACAAGAACAAGTGCTGCTGCTGATGTGACTAGGAATGCAGGCTCGTGCAGCCACTGTGGAACACAATACCAAGTTTCCTCAAAAAATTAAAAATGGAACTAACTGCCTTAGGACCCAGTGATTCCTCTTCTGGGAATATGTCTGTAGGGACCTGAAAAACTAATTTGAAAGAATATATGCACCCCTACATTCATTGCAGTGTAATGAGTTGGAAGCAGCCTAATTGTCCATCAGCTGATTTTCTATTTTCAAAGTCAACAGTATCTGAAAAGTTTATCTGCCTTTAGTAGCCATGTGGTTAGATTCAGATAACGGTGCTCCAAGATAATGATTCTTCTTCAAGGTTCTTAATGTAACATCATCTGCGAAGTTTGTTTTGCTATGCAAGGTAATGTGATCACATAGCCTCAGATATGCACACCTTTGTGGAGTGGGGGTATCTATTTGCCATGTTGTCTATTAAAATTCTTGAGGGAAGCATTCAGTTGTTTAAATAAAATGCACGTTTGCAGTTATGCTTTCTAAATTTGGAATTCTAGTGGGAGAGAGTTAAATTAAATTTGAGTCCACTGTCCCAGCAAGCATGATGGAAACATACAGTTAGTACAAACAGCTACTAGCAGGCACCATGAAAATAAAAATATTACGGTCATTATGAAAGACAGAAGAGCAGATGGGCTATTCAGAACCCAGGGAGAGGCCTGAAATGCAGAGATCTTACTAAATAAATTGCTCTGAAAATGAAAGCTAAGTAACTAAAACTTAGGCGATCAAGTAGCTGGTAAATAAAACTCAGATTTCATAATTATAAACACCTGGGTTGCCACCACATGAACTGTAAATATCATGCTCTAAATATCACAGCCTTGTCCTGTTTCTGTACCAATGTGAAAAAAAAAATCAAGCCCTTTAGACAAAAGGTTAATAGGTGAGTCCCCTCAGGAATTTTTTTCATCATATATATTGACAGGAAACCTTGACCTGATCCGTCCTGAAAGGAATCTCTCACTCAACTGTCTAACCAAGTAATTGACTCCAAATTAACCACTGTTCCAGCCCATGGCATCACTCCACAAGGAGAAATGAAGTCTTATCAGGTGCTAAATGCACTGAACGCCTCCTCAGTCTAACCCAAAGTGCTCTAAGTTAACCATGTGTGCTTATTCATTCCCTGAGGGCAGTGGAATGCCAATTTTTGTCATGTGATGATACCCACAGAAACAACATCAGCATGATTTTGGGATGAGTGAAAGAAGATTCCTACATTGCTATAGGTGACAAGGCTGGGAGTTGTGGCTTCCAAAGACCCTGCCTCTTGCTGGATGAAGGAGGTGGATATCATGGGATGTATTACCTAGCCACGGACAATCAGTGTGTGTGGCTCATGGGCTAGGAGCATTTGCTTCAGAAATAGCTGGAATTGACATGTGCAGCACCAGCAGACTCTCCACCTAAAAATAATTCACAGTAGGAATGTGTAATGTCACATGTCACACCTATAATACTCATCCACATTTAGATAGAGTGTCACTAGCAGAGTTGATGCTCACTTGCTGTAGATTATACAGTAATTTGTCTGCATCAATTTGACTTTTCAGTGCCTATGCTTAACCTGGTGTTGACTATTGTAAGATCACCCTGGACACAGTAAAATATATGGAAAATACAACTGCTTTCATTCCTTGCACATTCCTTTTTAATTCTTCTTGACTACATGGCTAAGTAAAATAGAAATTTTAAATGACGGGGTTTGAGAATAATACTACAAGTGTTAACCTAATCAAGCCACATCTTCCATTGAGATGCCATTTTGAGCACATTCTCTAGTGCACCGCAAACTAATACAGCACTTGACAACTGGAATAATACTAATAATCTGGTAAATGTATCTTTTCTGTAGTAAGGGGCTGCAAACTGCAGCTGTGAGGCAATCTGACCTGCTTCTGCTTTTGTAACACAGTCCTGTTGGAACACTGTGCTACTCCTTCATTTGGGTATTGTCTAGGGCTGTTCTGCACCGCAGTGGTAGAAACTAAAGTATCCCCAACAGAGTCTTCATGGCTCACACTTACTCTGATCTGTTACAGTAAGAGGGTGTCAATCCCTGGTTTAGATCAACAAGCAAAAGAGAACACACAAAGATTGTTTTCACCAAGCAGGAACTGACGTATTTTTTGAGTTTCCTATTTCAGAGATACATACTTGTTTCTCTTCCCCAAGTAATACGCAGAGATTCTTACCACCTGATGTTGTAAATAATATCACATTGGTTTCTTCTATTGATGACAGGGTGCTGATATGGTTAGAAGGAAGGAAATAGCTGGTGCTTTAGAAGTTTTGTTGTTTATGTGTGTGGTAGAACTCAGGAATACAGAGTTCTGCTATCTTAGTGAATGGGCATCTTAAAAAAGAGGAACTTCTCCGGTTGGTCCAGGATATAAAACCCATCTTAACTAGATGATTAATAATACATATTTAGTACATTAAGATATTATACAAAGTTTGCAGCAATCTTTTATTTTGATTATGTTAATAGCTTAAAGGTAAATATTGGAAAACTTTGACTCTAGTATTTGAATACTAGAGTACATATTGTGAGGGAAAAAGAGTAAGCTGAAAATTACGTGAAAGATGTTGTGGAGGGTTTAGGAAAAAATTAAAAATGGTTAATATCAAGGCATTTTACATAAGCAATTTATTCCATAAACTAACACAGTGGTTATCTGTTGTTAAAACTGCATAAAAACAGATATTCTTTGCTATAGTGCTAGTTACTAATTGGAACATACAATACCAATGCTTGTCCATTATGCTACTAATTCTAGCTGCATTTAATAGGAGGTACTACAATAGTAACATTAAACTTAGGTATGTCAGATGTTCATCTACTGAACTAAGAAGAAAAATTGGTAAATAAACCATAAATCCGAAATTTCATAATTGTGTGGACATATTTTAGTAGTGAAAACATATAGGAACAAATTGTAACTTACAGGAATCTATTGTGTCAGATGACAATCAATGGCCAAATACTCATGTCCACCCTGACCAATGCCAATGTTCTAATATGTGAAGGTCCAGAACAGAATGTAAAGGTGGCTAGTGGAAAAATATAAATCCTTAAACTAACCAAGTTTGGTCTCACTTGGTAAAATTCTTTTTTATACATCAAACTTAGATTAATGCTAAAATTAAATTTTGCTAATCAAGATAGAGAATATAATATTTTCTGCATAATAGATCATGGCTCATAAAATACCTGTCTAAAATATATTCCTTTAAAGTCTGACTATGAATGAGTATTAGATCTGATATGCTGAATAAAAATAATGAAATGTGATCCTGGTTTTGTAACCAAAAAACACATTCATTAATTTTGGTTTATACTTCAATGAATATAACATGACCATCAAATTGGAATGTGAAAATGTTATGTTGCAAAATATATTGACTTGACAAATTTAATATCTATTGTCCATTGAGCATAAGTGTCTATGAGATGAAATATCTCAAGTGTATATAATCAAAACAGTTGCCTGGAAGAGAATAACAAAATCTTTATTATTGTTTCTGAATCTTAATGTGGTATTGTTGCTTTTAACTCATCACCTATATCTATTTACTGAGAAACTATATGATATTATATTATATTAATTAAATTGGGATTCTGAAATTCCAGAGACACTCTATAGTTTTGGTTTTATGTATCTAAGATGTTAAAAGTTTCCAATGAACTTTGATAAAAACTAACTAGAGACTCAACAGTACTACAATAATACAATTTAAGGTCAGTTTCTATTTAGACATCATAAAATCTTTGCTTATACTATCCTTGTATCAAAAGTACCCAGATATATTCAAACTGGAAAAACTCAGCCTGTCCTGGCTATATTTCTATCACTCAAATTCTTGTCTGAGTTTTCTGATGACTAAACCAGTTCCATTTGACCATTGAAAATTAAAAGATGAATTGAATTAAGCCTTATCCTTGGCAGAGCTCTCCCCTAGGATTTAGAAAATCAAAATCTTTACCTTAAGAAAGGAAAGATCACAGAACCATGATGCACCTATATAGTGTAAAGCAACATCATTCCCTAATACAATGTAGAGTTATGCTTCCTTCAACAGAGCAAAATGCAGCATTATTTTCCCCATATATAAGAGGTATGTCCAGGAAAACAAAAAACAAACAAACAAACAAAAAAAACCAGCCATTTGTTCCTATAACGATAATGGTTTGTATGATTATCCATGTAACCTGGCAGCCAAGAATAGAAGACTAGAATGTGTATGCATGAACAATGATGATTCACTGTACTAGTCTGTGGGGGCAGTAGATGCTGTTGAGTGAACATGTGTACTGTGTGTGTGGCCATTGCATTCAAAATGACTGAATGAGTAGAGCAACAAAAGTGCATCAAATTTTGGTGGGAAATGTTCAGATGATTCAGCCATGGGCAACTGGTGATTGACAGCTTCATCATGACAATGCACCCACTCACACATCATGTCTCATGCAGAGTTTTTTGATGAAACATCAAATCACCCAGGTGAATTGGCCCCTCTACAGCCCAGATGTGGCACCCTGTAATTTCTGCCTTTTCCCAAAACTAAAATCACCTTTGAACTGGAAGAGATTTCAAACCATCAGTGAGATTAACAAAGAGATGATGGGGCAGTTGATGGCGATGGGGAGAACTGTGGGAGGCCCCAAGGTGCCTACTTTGAAGAGAGCAGCATCATCATTGTCCTATTTACATGGTTTCTTTTATCTTGTATCTTCTTCAGTAAATATCTCTATGTTTCTTATTACATGGCTGGACACCTTCTGGACAGGTCTGGTAAAGAAAAAAAAAAAAAAAAAATGATTTCAACAAAGCTTTTCTATGCACTGGAATCTAGATAGTTGGGTATTCCCCAGGAAGTGTGATCATAGTTTGGTATTGTTTCCCCAAACCAAATTCCACTCTTTTCTCCTTTCTTTTTGTCTTCATCAGATCCTCCTCTACCCAGCTGCTACAACATTAATCTATTTAATCTTCCTTTCAGATGTTATTATCTGAGTAGACTTGTCAGATTATCTTATATAATACATTATATAAGTTGCTTATTATTAATTTTTTCAGCAAAAGCTTAAAAATCTACTCAAAACCTAAATGTTAACCTTGCTTACGCAGACCTCTGCCAATTAAATCTTTACGACATATCCCAAATTATGCTTGCACTGGAATGTTGATTTCATGTCTCAATTTTAACTCCAGAACAATGGGTAGTCCAGCCTTCTTCATGAACTCATCTTGTAATAATTACAAATCTGTTAAGGACTACTATTGGATTGTGGTTATGCTGCAACTGTACACAAACACACACATACACACAATCAAAAAGTGAGAACCTTTGAGGGAAATGATAATCCTTAACCTGGTAGGTAGATTATATTTAATGGACATATTTTTCTTAACTTATAGAATTTTCCTTTTACCGATTTACAAAAAATGTACCGTGAATGCTTATTGTTGACTATTTATAAGCTTCACACTTGAGGTGGTAACCCCACATTAATACTGCTTCTCTGAAGGAGATTCAACCCAAACACACCATTAGGTATGTGCTGGCCCAATTCTTGTTTAGATTTTTGTCAGTCAATCTATTTTCCCATGCAGGTCTAAAGCAATTCTACTTTACATCAGACTTTCATTTTGATGCATTATTTTTCTTCTCTGATTTGAGTTCTAAACCTAACTCCATTACCTTTGCTTCTCACTTGCATACACTGCTAAGAACAGTATCTGAGGGAGCTCTTCCATCATCATTTAAGATGTTTCACTGAAGGCAACTTGAATAGACCAATATGCAAGACAATTAATGGTTACTAAGCATTTAACTAGTTTAACTAGGCATTAGATATTACAGCTTAACTAGACATGAGATATTACAGATGAGCTGTCTTAATTTAAAGAACAGATCTTCCCTATGCTAATCACAGAAAAATATGGAAAGCTTACCAGTTTATTTTACAAAGCCAGCCAATCATACAAAACCAAAAATGCTACTACATGCTGTGTACATTCATAACATACAAACCTCAGACCAATAGTTCATGTGACTTATAGGAACAACCTCTAAATATAATAGCACATAGATTCCAATCATATTTTAAAAGAATAAGTGATAATGATTATTCTATAAACCCAAAGGTAATTCAACATTAGAAAATCATACTTCAGTACATCAATTACTAAAGGAGAAAAACTAAGCAATTACATAAATATGTGACTGAAAACATCTGAAAAATTTAGCAACCATTCCACATAAGGATTTTAAACAAGAAAGCTACATAACTATGACTTTTACATTTATAATTTGAGTACTGAACTGGAGATCAGTTGGAAAAATTTTTATAAAAAACATGTTTCTGACAATTGGCAAAAAAAAAAAGTGTGCATCTCTGAGTTCTGGTGATTTCCCTTCTCAGTTTCTTTCAAGTAGATCATTTGAACTAAAGCTTTGAAATGCAGGTTAGTTCAATAAAATCAGATTTAAAAATTGAAATCAATGTATTATTTATGCATAATTGTGTATTTGATAACTTGGGGACCAATGCTTATTTCTCTTAGCTTAGCTAGCCTTATAAGGCAAGGTTTAAGGTATGTAGCAGCTTAGCCCTGACTCAGCCACAGCCTAGTGGATAGACACCAGCCTGTGAACCCAAAGGTTGCTGGTTTGATTCCCAGTTAGGGCACACAACAAGGTGGCAAGGCAGGAATCCAGCCAGGTCTGTAGTTGGAGGTAGGTGAAAGGCAACCATATATTGATGTTTCTCTCCCTTTCTTCCTCTTTCCTTGCCCTTCTTTCTGAAAATAATAATAAATAAAACATTTTATTAAAAAAGGTATGTAGCAGTTTAAAACAACACATATCTATCTCCCAGTCCTCATGGTTCTGGAGTCAACCTGGCACAGTTCAACTGTCTTCACAGGGTCTCATTATACTGCAGCCAAGGGGTCAGCTGGGCTGTGCTCTGTAAACCTACTTAGGAAACAGCGTGCCTCCAGGTTCACTGAGGTGATTGGCAGCATTCATTTCCATGCAGTTCTATGGCTGAGGGCCCTGGCTTCTTACTGGTCATAGATAGGCTAGAGGCAGCTCAGCTCCAAGAGGTGGACATAGTTAATGAATGGCTGTCTCCGAAGACCTTTTGCAATATGGCAGTTTGTTTTCAAAGCCAGCAAGCAAAGCAATCTTTGTTTAGGAGGACCTATCACTCTTTTAAAGGTTTTATACTTTCTTCAGGAAAATGCTCCATTGCTCTAATAAGAATCTTTTTTACTTGCTAAATTTTATTTGTTCTTTCAAGTAGATATGATGGCATCATTGTAGTGTAGATGTGGATATTTTCCAGAATGGCAATATTTCAAAACCCATTGTGTGTGTGTGTGTGTGTGTGTGTGTGTGTGTGTGTGTGCGCGCGTGCGCGCGTGTGCTGAGGGAAAACAAGAGGGTTAATATAAAGCCTTGGTATGATGATAAATAGGTACTGCTGTTCTTTGTACACTATTTTAAATCAGTATGATTGATAGTGACTTAAGAGAATACATTTTGTCTAGTAAAGATCCTACTTTTACACAGGATATCCAGTTGAAATTACCACCTGGTTGAGTTTCAAATACTCTGCCCATAAATACCATAGTCAGTCCATCTTATATGTGTAGGAGCCCCCAAAATGAAGGGAATGGAATGTGATGGGTTCCACCACACTGACACTTTAATGTTGATGGTATTTTTCCCAATATGCTTTATGAGTCTCTATCTTGGTTGAAATAAAAGGTTTGTCAATTAGATCCCTCTCTTACCCTAATGGCTCCTCAAGTTTGGGAACCAATGTGAAGATTCTTCCATTTGTTAAGCATGTGTGCCAGTTATTTATTTACAGACTAAAATGTAACCCAAATGAGTCCATGGACCCACTGGGCCCAGATAAGACTCAAACACCCCTGCACACCTATAAACTATTTGTTCCCATGTTAACTGCAGTGATCTGGCGGGGTATGGTCACCTGGCATTATTGTTCATATTTGATATAAAACAGTCCTTGAAAACCTTCTATTACTTTCCTGCAGTTTATAGTCACCCTAGTGCATGACTAAAGATCCTGAGAAAGATCACAGGATCTTTATATATACATTTTTGATATTCCTACCTCAGACACCAGTGCTTGGCTTCAAACAGCAGGCTCTTGATCTCTGACCAAAGTGTCATAGTGGTTTAGATGCCTTGCTAGAAGTGGTTCCCGTGTTACCGTCCAACAATATGTTGGCCTGTTGCTTCCCTAGACAATGCTCCTCCAGCCACATGCTGCCCATGTGGCTTACTGAATGAGCCGGGACAAGCTCCTACCCTGAGAGCCTGTGTTGAAATCTCCTTTTTCTTATGGAATTCATAAGCAGCCACTATTTTATCTAATTAGCCTTTGAAGACATCTAAAATGCAACATGTAGTTTATAACATCCATAATATAAAGGCACTTTATTTGTGTTTTGTAAACTTAAATATGCTTATAGATATGCAATACAAGATGACATTTGGTATCTCAAGTAGGTGAAGGAAGTTCTTGGAAAACATGACTGTAAAGAGAAAAGACTGAGCTGTATCCCTAGAGATGATCAAAACCATCTCCATTCTTCCCTGTAAGAAACCCCAAGTTTAAAAATGAGAAATCCTGTGCTTTCAATTCATACAATGTTTATATACGCCCTTTTTCTTTTATTTGAAGGCTCTGTATTCTATGAAAGCACTCTTTATTTCTAGATTCTTTTTTTTAGTAGATTAATATGTTTACAATGATGCTCTACACAAAATTCTTTTTCAACTCCATGGTCATGAGGGTAATCTTTGGCTTAGAGTCATGCAATAGTACCCAGGGAATATTAATCCTGCCTTGGTGATAAGAAATTAAAATTTTATTTGACAACAACAGGATCACAGTATTTGTAATAGAATAAATAAATATAGGATAAAAGGAACTCATGTATAAAAATACAAAAATATTTATCAAATCATCAGTCATTGAACTTGAAAACAATTTAGATTACTCAGTCAGAAACCTTCAATGCAAAATTCAGAAGAGAATTAATCATCTTCATTTCCATCTGTAACTTGTTCTATCTTATTTTTTCTAGCTCTTCTCTAAATTTTCTTCCAAATGTGGGTAAAGAATAAAAGACACTGTCAATTAGCAATACGAGACTCTATATATTTCACAAAACAAAATGCAGGAATCTGGACTTATTTAGACCATGGGAAATGTGTTCCCTTGAGAGCGTATTTACGTGTTGCAGTGAGAGACAAGCAATGACAAAAAGGGAAGGGCCAAAAAGTCTAGAATGCATTGGTGGAAGTCATGTTTGAAGGCCTATGCACATAGGTCCTGTGGTGCAAAGGAGTTAGGTATCAATCTAAAAGTACAGCAGATGTAGACTTTCCTACCTCTAGCATCTACCTGTGTTCACTATACTACTTAGTCCTTTAAAATTCATTCCTTCATTTATGCAGACTTCTTTAATGCCTAGTGGAGTCTAGTATAGTTTTGGATTAGATATGAGTGATGAAATTTGTTTGGGCATTTTGTCAGATGTCTTTGGCAACATGACAGTCGTCTTTAACATTCATGATATGAACCAACACAGGGTGGGGCAAAAGAAGGTTTGCAGTTGTTTGTAAAAAATTTCAATAATTAATAAATAATATTACAAAAATAAATGCAATTTTATGTTCTTACAACTGTGAATCTATTTTTGCCCAACCCTATATATGGTGGGAAGGAACTACATATTGATATTAGATGATAATCTGGAGAAACATGGTATTTAAAACTTCTAATTACTCTATTTCCACTATATATATATATATATATATATATATATATATATGCGCGCACACACACACACACACACATATATACACACACATATATACAGTATATGTATTGCCCTTAGAGCAAAATGGAAAGAAAGAGCTTGAAAAGATGAATTACAAACATATATAAGCAACCAATTCAGCTAGCTTTTCTTGTGAAATAAGAAAATAAAGATTTATTTCTTGTAAAAATATATGTAACCGCTTGCTATGCATTATTCTCTTATTTATTCACTTCACTTGTGTGAAATGACCTTCCTTAATTTTGATATTAAAAAAAGCCTACTGATTTTGAAACTCATTCAATCACATAATTTGTTTTCAATGAATAGCATAGCAAACACTTGGTATGTGTTTGATCTATAATTCAAGATATTTCTGAATTTCTGTCTTAATTCATTTTCCTTGTCCATTTACTGCCATAGAAATGTTCTGATAATACTGAGAAAAAATTTCAGTCCCTTTAACCAAATATATATTGAATGCAGACTAGTCCTTTTCTTCTGTCTATCTCAATCTTTTTGATGAAGAAATACCACCTTAATTTTCTTATGTATCTAAAATTCTTTTTGATTGCAAACATTGTGAAAAAAAGCATGTATACACAACCAGTAATACTTCCTATTACTAATTATCTACTTTTCCCTAATTAAGCTCCTATTAAAATCCAACAAGTCTAATAAACCAGAAGTTCTGACTCTAAAGTTATGCTTCCTTTACAATATAGTGTTGCCTCTTTGTCTATATGTCATTAATTTCCTTCTGTAGAAAATTGTCCATAATTTTTCAAGATGAGAACATAAACATCTGTGTAATTAACTCTCAGCAAACTTTTATTCTCTCATTTTCCTCTCACTCAAGAGAAACCTGTGTGTTCCTATATTTTCAAATGCAGGATGTTACACAGAACATAATATTTCTATATAGTTTTTATAAAATTAACAAATATAAAAATAATACCAATAAATCACTTGCTTAAGCATTAGTTGTGATAAAAAGTACTCAGAACTATACTAATATATATTTTATTATTTAGTTATTTAGTTAGTTAGTACCTCAACCCAGTAACTTTATTCCAGAAATAAAATGCTAGTTCAATATTCAAAATCTAATATTGTAATCCATCATATAACAATCTAGGAAAGGGTATCTCATCTCTCTCACTTTGTGCCTTTGCCTATGTTCATTGCTATGTTTGAAGCACTTTTGCCATTCTTTACTTGGCTCATTATTAACAACTCAATTCAGAAATTACCTCTTTACTACTGCAGCTTCCTCCAGACACCATTCTTCTCCAACTCCTTGCAATGACTATTAAAATCCCAGGTAAATCTCTGACACTTTATGTTTCTAATTTAATTAAAAATGTCTTTGTTACAGAATTCATTGTGGGTGACATTGGTTAATGAAGTTATATAAGTTTCAGGTGTAAAATCCTGTAACACATCACCTGTCTCCTGTATTGTATGTTCACCACCTTAAGTCAAATCTTCTCCCATCACCATTTATCCTCCTGTTACTATCTTCTGTCTCCTACCACCTCATTTCCCTTTGGTAATCACCATACTGTTGTATGTCTGTGAGTTCTTTTTTCTTTGCTTCACCCCTTCACCTGTTTCATATATGTATTTAAATAACCTAAAGACATTAAAGCTTAAGGTAAGTCTATTATGTTCTTCCATGTATCTGTTTTTAACCAACAATAACCTAATTACACCTAGACATGAATGCTCCATGACATAACTCTTGTTTAAACCAAACAAATGCCAGGATGTTAGTTCACACCTTGAAAACTAACCTTGACCCAGCAGAAAGCTATCTGTCACTCACTACCTGTGTGAACTAAAAAAAGTTAGTGGGCTTCTCTAAAACCCTAGTTTCCATTCTAAAATAAGATTAATACTGCCTAGCCTTCTTGTATACTGTTATCATTAAATTAATTATCTAAAGTGTATGGAATGGAGAAGATATTTAACCATTTTAAAAACAGATTAAAATATTGTATTTTACACCCTGTTAAGTTAAAACAGGTAAATGTTGAATGCTTTCTATTTCTTTATGTTAACAGGTCTCTTTGCATCAGGGTCAGGAGGGATAAGTTAGTATTGCATGAGTATCTGAAATTAGATAACCCTCACAAGAAAATATGTGAATATGTCATACTTTGTCAAAAAATGCAGTCCAAAGCTTTGCCTCACTCTGATAAATGGTAAGATGTGGAATTTTCGAAATGATTTATAGGAGACCACATGATTTTAAAAACACATTCTCTACCTTTGTCTCCATGACAGAGAATGACTGAGAAATGTAAAAGTATGTACTTTCCTCTGGGTTTTCACAAAGGTTATCTTTCAGATTGATTTTAGGCTCTGTAAAATGCTGATAACAGCCTGTCAGTGTTGATGTGTTTACATCGATTTTCCATTGACTAAGCCACATACATATTGTGTGAAGCGCCTGTCCTTAGAGCACCTTAGTGCATTTTTGAACAAATGACTGTTATTTGGGGTGAGGAGGTGGGGAATTGAGTCTTAAGACTTCCATTACCCATATTCTGAAAATGTCACTACCTTTTAAAATTCTTTCTGTGATTAAGTAATTTCATAAAGACTATTAGGAAATTTTGGAGTAAAAGAAATATATTTAGATTCCTGCATATCCTAGATTCGTAGATTTTGAAGTAGAAGAAAAAATGTCCTAAAAACATGAAGAAATTGTAAAGCTTATATTCGTTTTTAAAATGAATGAAAATCCTTGAATTAAAAATGTCCCTTACTAGTAGATATAACCTTTCAGCTATGATGGCAAATATAATTACATTTTTATTGTTGATTTTCCAAAAAAATTAAGTGAAGAAAGGGATGATTATCTATATCTATATAGAAATATGCAAACAAGCATAAACCCTTGTCACAAGGTACAGATGCTAGTTTTTAACAATCGAGAAAATTGAGGAGAAATAGTAGGAATAAAAATGCCAACTCCATTGAGACCCATCATTTGGAACACATGAGAACAAGCTTGTCAGAGCACATAAAAGAGACAAAGCTTTTGTTCAAAAAGAAGTAAAGCTCTCAGTCTTATCCTGTAGCAAGCACTTTCTCTGTATGGTGTAGGAGTATGTCATGTTTTAGAATCATTAAAGCAATGGAAATGTAAAAGTGTCCTTTTGGAATTGTAGGAAACTATTCTTTTCGTGCTGTAAAATTACCTTATTCATTACCACTCAATGCTTACATAGAGGTCTCTCACACAAAATTCTTCCAAGGATGTTAAATGGAAAACCCTTTTTTGGTAACATCATATGAGTCCATTATCATCAGAGAAATCTGACTGCTTTTATATTTCGTTTTATTATTTTTAAATTTCTACATACCTTATGAATAACCTTTTTTAAAGATTTTATTTATTTTATTTATTATTTATTATTATTTATTATTTCCAGAGAGAGAGGAAAGGAGAGAGGCAGAGAGGGAGAGAGACATCAATGTACGATTGCCTTTCATCTGTCTCTAGCCATGGACCTGGCTGGAGACTTGCCTTGCAACCTGCCTTATGAATAACTTTAAACTGTAATCCTGAGATGTGGCTATTTTTTTGTTTGTATTTCTTTAATATAGCTATAAAAATTTGAGCTTATCAAAATCACACATTTAATTTTAAAATAATTTCACCCCTACTTCAATGCACATTAAAATAGCATTTAAACTAAAACAAAAACAAAAACAAAAAAAACTATTTCTCAAGGTTAACAGAACTGGTCTTGGTTTTTACTGATATTCTAAAGCTTTTATTAATTTTAGTTATATAAGCTATTGAAGTATATCTACCTTTGAATTATTCTATGCTGTTATGTAAAGTACTAAGCTTGGTTTTCAGTATATTTTTGTTAAAAATCAGGAAGAGTTTTCTTAAAAGTCAAGTGAAGAAGCCATAGAAAAGGAAATTAAGATTATCTTCATAATTAAAATATTACTATACTGTCCACATTTTTATTTACAATTATGCTTTGAAATTTTATTTTTTAAACTATCATTTGAATCTAATAATAAAAAAAAAACCTTTTAAATAATTTAACTTATTAAACAAAAGAATTTAACTCATTTCTCCCATTAGTGATTTTCTGGCATATTGTAAAATGGTGGTCCAAAAAAAAAAAAAAAAAGAAAGAAAGAAAGAAAAGAAACAACCTTCAACCTTCAAGAGATCCAAACACTGTTCATCATAAATGCATACTTGAAAAAACAATCTTTGAGGATTAAGTGGAAAAAAACAGAGGATAGGAGGGAGGGAGGGGAAAAGGGTGTCGAGAAGGGGAAGGTTTAATTGAAGAGCTAATGTGAAAGACCCATGGGCCTGAAAAATGAGGGGGGATTGACTGTGGGAGAGGGGATGGGAAGGGTGGGGCAGGGGAGAGCAATGAGAGGAAAATGAAACAATTGTAATACAACAATAATAGGTTAATTGTTAAAAAACCTAGCCAATTAGAATAATTATTCAAAAGAACTAATAAGCCCCCACAGCTTTCTTTAAGCAAAATTAATACAGAAAATAAAACAAAAATATGTTTACTTTAGTTACACCACAACAGACAACAAACAATGCAATTAATTGAACACCTAGTGCATCAGAAGCAGTTGTGGACACTTAAGTTATTACTTCATATTTTCCTGAGTGTTTATATTGACATGTTAGCTGCTAACACGCAACTGAACAAAACACAGGATTTGCAACCTGACACTAATGAAAATAGAACTGTATTGCAGATAAGCAATCTGTTGGGATAAATTCCAGTATAAAATATCCAGGATGCTATATGAACATGCAATCAGGCTTGCAGCCCATTCATAAGGGATCAGATGAAACGTGAAGGGTAAATATCAGACAAAATACAAAGGTAAATCTAGTACAGGAAAGTCAGAATTGACAGGGTAAGTTTCCTGTGGAGGAAACCACATGTAAGAGGTGGGAAGTCCCACAAAAGGTTTGAGATTCTACCCTATTTGCAAGCTAACAGGTTAACCTAAAACTAACATGGATGCTAAAAAAGAACCTGAAAAGGGTCACAGGAACAGCAGGAACTCTTTGTTTCATTTTACTTCTTGTGTCCATGGGGGAGGGCATGATGTCTGGAGTGGCTTTCAGAGGGGTGACACCTGCCTTGGGTTTACAAGCAAGCCGAGGCACCCTGGGGTGGGAAACTTCAGTTTTCTATAAGGGGCTACATCATGCACCCACCTTGGCCTCAGAGAGTGATGTTATCTTTAACGTACTGGATAGAAAACTGCATGGCTCTCGGCTCTGGAGGCAGACGCTGTCTTTTGCAGGGCTGTTCACTACACAAATAAGCTTGAGAAAGCAGGGATTCCATGCTTTGGTATAATTTATGTAATATCAAAGAGTCTTTTCTCCAGGGATTTGAAATAATTCATCCATGAATATAACTGAATGTATCTCTTTGGGCTGTTGTGTGGAAAATTGTACTTTTTTGATTGTCCCAAGTTTTCCACTGTTAGGATCTGTTGAGGTTTTGAATCCCTCCTGAAATAAAATTTTATATTTTACATTTTCCCAGGAAATCATCCTTTTCAATGAGATATTAAAATTCACTTGTATAATATTTTGTAAAGTGTTTTTATTGTACTTTTAATTTCCTCTTTCAGGGAGCATTATTCCCATTTCATTTCTAGTTTTGAGTGTTTATACCTACTCTTCTTTTTCCTCTTAGGCTTTGACTATTTTATTTTCTTATAGTTTTTGAAGCTTTAAAGCAATTCTGCTCTCCCGCATTTTTAATTTTTAAGCAGTGTTTTATGATTTTATTTGCAACATTTTTCTCACTTTTTAAATTGTGTTCTTTAGACACTTGAATAATTTACTTAACCATTGGTGATTCTTTATGTAAATGCTCCCATTATGATGTTTTGCTTTTTGGTCCTAATTAAGATATAAGCTTTCTCTTGCATCTTATATTTGAGATAAAACCTCTTCAATTACCTCTCCTGTGGCCATATTATTTTTCTCTCTGTTACAAGCAACCTTCATGAAAGAGTAGTCTACACTTAGTCTCTTCTTCAACCTGTCTTTTAGTCTTCAAATATTTTCCTTCTAATTTCACTTCTGTCTCTATTAGTTCCCGACACTCAGTAAAAATTCCTTCTATATCCACTTTCTATCACTTCTTTTTCAGGCCATCTTCCTTACCTAGGTTCTGCATGTTGGAGTTCATTATGATTCAACTCTAAGTATCTCCTTTTCCCAACAAGTTCCTAATTCTAGGCAATGCCATAACATCTCGGAGATACATACAATCAAACCATTAATTTAACATTTACACTTGATATCCCAAGAAACCTCAGACTCAATTTATCTAAAATAAAGTTATTATTTATATTATATTTCCAAACCTGAATTCACCCCTTCTTCTGTGTTTTACATGTAAAAATAATGACCTGACTAATGTGGCTTGGTTGGTTGGGCATTGCTCTACAATTTTAAAGGGTGCCTGTTTAATTTCCATTAAGGCCTTGATTGTGGACCTAATAACCAATCATCAATCATCTCTCATGCATGAATGTTTCTCTACATGTCTTTCTCCCTTCCCCTCTCTCTAAAAATAAATAAACAAAATATTCAAAGAAGCTTGTAACAACCCAATATCCATCACATTTCCAAGTTACAAACTTAGGACTTATTATTTTTGTTTACTTCAACTAACATTGCCCACTTATTACTATAGTATTCTGTCAGTTTTATGTCTTGATGTCATCATTCGTCAGTTTTCACCAAGATTTCTACATCATCCAAACCATAATCTTCTAACTAGAATCTTTGTAATTTCTTCCTTATCTTTTTATTTTCATTAAAATTTTGATCTATCTTTCATTTCCAACATTTTAGTAGAATGACCTTTTACACATGTAAATACAATAGATGACGGGTTTCTAAATGGGTATAAATATTTTACAAGGAAAAAAAGCTATAAAGTTTTCACCGTGTATTTTTTTGATAAAACAGTAACTAATAAGGAGACTGAGGCAAATCATTTAGTTTTAGTTGAATCTCTGCATAGTTTCTTTATATTAGATACTGTACTGTTCAAGTCACTGGTTCAACATGTAAAAAAATAAAAATAAAAGTACACCCAGTTTTCAAGAAAGCATCTGTGTTCAGCAGGTCATTAACATTGAATTTGTGGATATTATATTTCACTAGAAAAAGACAGGTTAACCTCAAATATCCTCATTGAATAGTGTCACCTGCTTTTAGCCTCCTGATTCAAATGACTATTTAATTACACTAAAGAACTCTAAATTCACCCCATTTATGACTTTTACTGAGCCAATGTATATTTTAATTGAGTCTTCTAGAGTTATTGAAGTGGGTAATTACACAGACTGACAAAATATGTAGGAAGCAATGTCTACTTTTTGGAGTTCAGGTCATCTAAATCCTGATTTCCAATATGTGGTAAAAAACATGTACATTGCTTATATACCTGCTTTTTAATGGGTCTCTAGTTATAGGTCTACACATCTAGCTAAAGTAGCCAAACTTCTAAGACAGTGATTCTCAGATTTGGGGGGCATCAGGACACTTTGTGGGTTTGCTAATACATAGATTGCTGGTCTCTACCACAGGATTTCTGCTTCAATAAGTTGGGGGAAGTGACTTAAAAAGGTCCCCAATGATGCTGGGGAACCACATTTTGAGAACTACTTATTTCAATCACATGAAGAAAAATGTGAGACCTCCAGGAAGTTATTATATTTTCCCAATCTTAAGTTTAGGCATGAAAAATATGCTGATGTTCACTGGGGAGTTCTTAGGTTTATCATTGTTAGAATCCCTCACCTAGTGTTCTCAACCTAAACCTCTACTTAACTAATGGTGTTGGAAATATCTATGTATGGAGGGCATCCAATTTTATAGAACTCCAGAGAAAAATAAAAAATTATAACAAATTCCTTTTAATTTCTCTGAACTACATTAGGAGACTCTATTGTTCAGCCTAAGCCTACCAGACTCATTCTTTCTAAAACATACACACACACACACACACAGTCACAAAATTAATGTAATGCTGAAAACAAAGTTTCAAAGTAGAATAGTTATAATTCAAAGTGGAATAATATAATAACTCAAATTCATACTCAGAGAAATACAGAATCATGTAACTAGAGGAACAAATAAAAATAATAAATTATAAGATGTTATATTTAAGCCACAAATAATAAATCTTGAGGGATAAACTGGTCAAAAAATAAAGATTGTCAGACAGTTGGAAAGGCTTAACTTCATGCAGCTTAAAAATATTTCTTTTACATGAGAAACTAAAAAGTTAAAATAATGAGAAAAACATATGAATACTAATAAATATTTGGTACAGTTATAACAACAATGAATAGATAGAAAATATTACCAGAAAAAGAGGACAATTTCATAAACATAGTTACAGTTTATAATCCATTCAGATGTGTGTTTCAAATGTGCTTGCCCTTAACAGCACATCTTTAAAATATCTGGATTTTTAAAAGATGAAACTATAAGAAAAATAGACAAATCCACACTCATAGGTTTTAACACACCTCTCTTAAAAACTAAGGAAATAAGCAGACATACATAACAAATGGAGATATATATTATTTAATTTATCAACTGAGTAATAATCATTCAAATGGAACAATTACTAAATTGACTGTGTTTAGGGCACAAAGAACATTTTAATATTTTAAAGGAATTGTGATCTTTGAACACATAGGAATATACTAGAAATGAAAACAATGAATAAAAAAAATAAAAGCATATTCCAAAATGAATAAATTTCCTTTAAATAACATATTCCAAAATTAAAACATTTTCTTCAAAGAAGACATAACAAAAATTAGAAAAAAATGCATTACATTAAAGGACAATTTTCTATCAGGAAGTAAAGAAGGAATATATTTTTGCAAAGATTAAAATATATAAATTATTGATAAAATAAATTAAAATTTAAAGGAAGGAACTAATAGTAGGCACCTAGGATCAATGTCATAAATTAAGAAAGAATAGCTATACAAGTCCTTGACATTGAAAATAAAATAAGACTTCAGTTTAATGACAAGTGGAAAATATATTAGAATATTTGGCTGCCATGGAACAATTAGTTGGATAAATAGAAATAATCAAACATGCAAAAATGGAAATGTACATTGTTCTATACCTATTAAGTTGAGTTTATCTGGAAAACTCTCTCTGTCTCTCTCTTTCTTGTTCTCTCTCCCTCTCTCTCTCTCACACATACACACACACTGACAGCTCAGTGGTTTACCAGTAAAAGTCTACCAAACATGTAAGAAAACATAACATTTATCTTATAAAAACTCTTCCAGATTAGAAAAATGAGGGAATACTCATTGTCTCAAATTGTAAGTGTATCTCTATATGAATGTTACAGGCCAATTTCAATTGTAACCATTGATAAAATTCTTAAAGAAAATAAAATATTAATAAAGTGAATCATGTGTATCTTGAAAGATAATACAACACCATCTAGATTCATTCATTTCAGGACTCATTTTTATTAGATATATTTTCTTAATAGTGCTGATTTACCTTTAAAATATTTCTGTAATAATTTAAATTCCATTTAACCTCCATCCTTAATCATTTTTATTTCAGCCATATAAATTGATATAGCTCTCATCCATTAGAAAGTTATGAAAATATAATTATGCATGCACAATAATCACTATTTTAATGCTCTATTTTGCAGTTGATCTCATGTGTATTTATGAATTGTAGAGTTGTTTGTTTTTATCCTATGGAGAAGGGCACACAGGTTTGATAAATAACAGCAAAAAGACCTTTACTCATCTAAATATATACATGTACAGAACATTCAAAGATCCTTTCCTAGAGGATTTGATTATGCAATCTCACTTGATTTCTTTTTCTCTAAATAAAATAAACTCTCTTACTATAAACCCCCTAAATATCTTATTTCAAAATTAAGGAGACATCTGAAAGTAGCAACTGCCTTGAAGAAATTAATAGCATTTACTTTTTAATTGTTATAATGCACAGAATCAGTTTTGATTCAAGATGACTGACATCATCGATCACTCAAATCACGTAGGAGTTTGAGATTTATTAAACTCTTCGAATTGTTAATAGCTATTACATTGTAATGCCAGTTCAAGTGACTATTTCATCATTTAAATTTGCAGTATAAACAAAACACTCTCACTTAAATGCAAGGATTTAATGAAGATAGAGCAATCTCTCAAACATTTTAGTGGGCACATTTATTTTTTAATCAGAATTATAATTATGTATCTTTATCAGTGATTTATTTTCATTATCTCAATGATGTCATCACCCTATAATTTAAATTATAGATAAAGCTTTTTGATAATCATTAAGGACTCAGAAAAATGCTACTTCTAGTTTAATTATCACAACAGTTTTAAACCTATGTATAAGCTAATTATAAGACAGCATAAATAGTCAGGATGAATGTAAGTATCAACAGTTCATGTTCTCCAAGGATGATTCTTTTAAATACTTACTATAAATAACCAAATAGTTTTTAAAATTTAATTTTATTGTTGTTGTAGTATATCAATCCCATTTCCCCTCCCCTCTCTCCCCTTCCCCACCCACCTACCTCCCCTCAAAGTCAATCCCACTTATTGTCCATGTCCATGGTTCTTCCATGCTATTTCCTGGACTAAACTGCTCCCCTTCTTTGCCTACTCCTCTCCCCTCCCTCCACCCCTTCCCCTCTGCCCCCTGAAGGTCTATTCATTGTGTTCATGTATCTGGTCCTGTTTTGCTTGTTTGTTTGTTTTGCTCATTAGTATCCTATAATGGGTGAGATCATATGGTATTTGTCTTTCACTGACTGGCTTATTTCATGCATGATGCTCTCCAGTTCCATCCATGTTGTTGCAAAGGGTAGGAGTTCCTTCTTTCTTTCTGCTGTGTAGTATTCCATTGTGTAAATGTACCAAAGTTTTTTTATTCATTCACCCATTGATGGGCATTTAGGCTGTTTCTAGCACTTGGCTATTGTAAATAGCACTGCTATGAACATAGGTATACATAAGTTCTTCTGAATTGGTGTTTCAGTGTTCTTTGGGTATAATACTAGTAGTGGAATTGCTGTATCAAAAGGCAGTTCCATTTTTAGTTTTTAAGGAAATTCCATACTATTTTCCATAGTGGCTGTACCAGTGTTCATTCCCACCAACGGTGCACCAGTTTCCTTTTCCCGACATCCTAGCCAACACTTGTTTGTTGATTTGTTGATGATTGCCATATTGACAGGTATGAGGTGATATCTTATTGTGGTTTTAATTTACATCTCTTTAATGGCTAGTGATGTTAAGTATTCTTTCATATGCCTTTGGGCCCTTTGTATGTCCTTCAGAGAGTTGTCTGTTCAGGTCCTTTGACCATTTTTTAATTGAGCTGCTTCCCTGGTGTGGATTCACATAAGTTCTTTATATAATCAAATAGGTTTATTTAAGTGGTACTAGGAAAATGTGCTTATAGAAGATTTCATGTATTATAAAATTGAAAACACAGAATTCTAATTTTCTATACCATTTATCTACAAATTTTATTTTGAATTAAAATCACTTTCTGCATCTCTTATACAATTGAAGTTTATGAAGATCTATTATTTCATGCTACACATACAAAAACTAGAGAAAGGATAACCACTAAGTGGATGCTTTGTTATGGATAGAAGAATGTAGAATATATGTATTAGGAAAAAGAAATTTTAACCTCTGAGACAATTTCTTTATAATTACAGAAATAAACTTCTATATTGTATCTG
Organism: Noctilio leporinus; assembly: GCA_004026585.1. Lineage (NCBI taxonomy): Eukaryota > Metazoa > Chordata > Mammalia > Chiroptera > Noctilionidae > Noctilio > Noctilio leporinus. The sequence continues at coordinate 146,763 of PVIW01001777.1, forward strand.
AAAGAGGTAACATCATGCTTTCAAAAAGTTTGCCAGGAGTCAAGAAATGTAGATTTATATATTGACCAGCTGTGTGATAAGGGCATTTTTTTCACTTCTGTCTCTAGTTTTTATTTTCTGTACAGTAAGATAATAAAGGTAAATTATATCAATAGTGGAAATCTGCAAAATTAAACCTATTTAACTTACAAATTAACAAAAAAGAAAATAAATGAAGTATAATAGCAAGATAAATCAATAGATAACAGAAATTCAAAAATTAATTTTCCAGAAAGATTTTTAGTCAGATAATTTAGTGTCTTTAAAACTTTAAAGAAATTGTAACATTAATTCTAGAAAAATGAACACATAAAAATGGATTTTTTATGAGCAATATTTAAAACCTTACTTTAAAAATGAAATATTTATGTAAAATTTAAATAATGTATAGATGCTTATAAAATTCAGTCAAATAAATTAAACATTTAAATTAATGTTTCACTTTTTAACTCTTCATTTCAGAAAAATTTCATCTCACAAAATAGTTATATTTTATTTGGCTAATAACCTATTACTTTGTAGAATTTATGTATATTCTAAATTCCTATGGTTGAATATGTAATGTTATAATATGAATATTGATGTGAAAAGATTTAACTTCAACATTTTTAATATTTTAAATCAATAAGGAACATTTTAGAAAAAATTATTATGTATCTGTAGTCTTAAATAATGTTGGTCAAATAATAGGTATGAAATAATCTATCAAATATAATCATTTGTAAAATCAAGCAAAACAATGCAAAACAGGCAAAAGTTTCCAAAGACAGATAAATTAGAAGCAAAATAACGTGTAATCATACATTGTTATTAGATATTATAAATTGCAGTATATGTGAAAAGATTAATATGTCATTGAAAGGAGAGAAATTCTATATGTCTATCTAAAAATAACTTATAATTTATAATTCTTGAAGAGATATATTAAAAACAATATAGATACTAAAAGTTTCAAGGTAAGTTAGAAAATATATGGGATAAAAATACAATTAAATACATATATGGGAGAAAGGATTAAAAATTAATATTAGATAAAACAGATTACAATATGAATATATGTAAATGGTAAAATTAATTTTTAAATTCAAGTGAGTATAATTAAGAATATATGTTACAATTAAGTACCATAAAGTGTATATTATGCAGACTTTTTTTTGTTTGTTTAAACATATTTCTACTTTTGGGCATATAAATATATTTTTTAAGTTTTTTTACTTCTGCATAATATCCCTCGTTTACTTTAGATTCTCTTATCAATTTTAAAACATGTGCCTTAATTCTAATTAAGTTTATTTATCAATCGTTTGGTAACCTCTTAGTTTTCTTTTACTTTATATTATTTTTTGTCATATATATCAGGTTTTGAGCCTATAATTTTGGTTTTCTTTTTATAGTTTTCTCATTTTTTAATTTTCCCTAGGACTGAGATCAGCAATTCCAGTTCTAATTGCATCCTATTGCTTGTTTTTGTAAAATTTTATTAGAGTCAGCCTTCTGCTTATTTGTTTAAATGTTGTCTTTGGTTGTTTTCCCCTTTAGCAGAATCCAGCGGCGGTGACAGACATTGAATGATCTGCCAGGCCTAAAGTATTCACTCTTTCGCCTTTTAGAGAAAAATATATGTTGATTGTCCACTCTGGAAGATTGCCCCAATTTTGTTTCTCCTTCCTTTTTCTGCTATGATGCATTTGATTTCTAGGGACATTTTTTTTTTTTTTTTTTTTTTTTCTTTGCTGTTCCTCTCAAAGACACACATTTTCTGCATTAGGAAAGCAATCGAGTCTATAGTCTACCCAAAATCTTTATCTTTTTATTTATTTTTGTTAGCATAGATTCTGTTTCCTCCCCATTATGCTATTTATTGTTATTCTGGCTTTCATGGGAGAACACTTTCATGATTTTTTGTCTGTTCAGTGCACACGTATTTAAGAGTGAAGCATTTTCTGATTGTAAACTGATTGCTGTGGGTGTGCATGTGGTTGTGTGTTGGATGAATACATTATTTAGCATGCTTTAGTAACACAATATGTCAGATCCATCTGATCTAAGAGTTGGGCTAGGGAAGAGTCCACCACTCTTTAAATTAAAAAGTTTTGAGAGCCCTGGCTGGTGGTACAGTGGATAAGGTGCTGGCCTGTGAACCCAAAGGTTGCTGGTTCAATTCCCAGCCAGGGCAACATAACCAGGTTGTAAGCCAAGTCTCCAGCCAGGTCTGTAGCTGGAGGCCAGTGAAAAGCAACCATACATTGATGTCTCTCTCTCCCTCTCTCCCTTCCCTTCTCTCTAAAAATAATAAACACAATCTTTAAAAAAAAATGTTTTGAGAGCTGAATTTTCATGTTATCTTCTGATTTTATATCCATTGACCCATCCTTGCCCTTTGCTCTTCTTGCAGAACAAATTAAAAAGAAACAAAAAGAATATCAACACTCCATAATACAAATATTACGTTTGTTTTGGGATATAAGTGGTTAGGAGAGGGGAGAATCATGGCTATGGGATAATTCAGAATAATTTTCCCATCAATAATCTCCTTAAATGAATCACGTGTAGAAGGTCCCTTCTGCTGGTTAAGTAACTCATAGGTTCCTGGAATTAGGATGTGAACATCTCTGCAGGGCTCATTCTCAGTGCATCACAAACCTCAGTCTCAGGTGGTTCCTACAGACCTGGCCTATGGATGGACCTTCTTAGCATTCCCTCACCTGTCTCTGCAGCCAGAATGCCTGTTTTCTTTGGTAGGTTTTGGGCAGGAAATGCTTCTGTCCTTCTTGGTGGTATCAGACTTTTTCTTTGATTGGGACAGAATTTGTTCATCTCTTTTTCTCACTGTAACTTTCTCCCATTAGTATTGCCTGAATTGTGGGAGAAGAAATATTTCCTATTTTTCTCATAGGAGCAGATGCAATTTTGTTTCTGTCCCTCTCCCTGCGGCAGAGAATTTTCCAAGGCTGGTGAGGAGGCAGGGTTGGTTGCCCTTTTCACCCCAGTTTAAGGTTTTTGATCCAAATGAGCAAAGGGTACAGGGGAAGCAGGTTTTGTCTGTCCCGCAGTTGCAGCCCAGCCTCTTCCAAGAGGCAAGGCAGAGGGTCGGCTATTGTCATTTTTCTCCATTCTGGCCCATGTTCCTCAACCTTGGCATCATTTACATTTTGAACCAGATAATTCTTTTTTTGCAAGGATCAGATCTGTGTATTTTAGGATGTTTAACAAGGTCCTTGGCGTCTACCCAGTACATACCAGTAGTCACCTATTTTATTTTTTTATTACTGCATGACAATTGATCACAAATGTAGGAGCTGAAAATAAAACACAAAGTTACAATGTGATAATTTCTCTAGCTCTGAAGTCTAGGAATTCTTAGCTGGCCAGCAAGAGAGAGGGAGAGAGAAAGAGATAGTCACTTTATGATAGTCTTATTAACTCTTCAAAATCCAGTAAGTACTTTAAATATTTGTAAAAATATGTATGTGTGTAAATGTATTTTCACGTGTGTTTGGTAATATTGCAATTCATATTACTTAAAAAGTAATTCTTGAAACAAATGAATTAAAATAGGCATTTTAAAATAATGAAAAGAAAACTTTATATTAATATGATTTGAGAGGCTGAAAGAAGGCAGTAATTAAATGGTGAATTGTCTGGATGTGAAAGGAAAAAAATAAAAGTGCACATTGGTGGTTACATAATAGACAAGGGGATGTTAAGAAGAATAAAGGAAATGTAGAAGCCAAAAAACTAATATGCATGACACATGGACATGAACTAAGGGGGGCATTGCCAGAGGAAACGAGGTACTGGGTGAAGGAAGGCAAAGGGGGGAAATTGGGACAACTTTAATAGCAAAATAAATAAACTATATTTAAGAGAAATACAATTAAAGAAAAAGAAAACAGTCATGAGAGTGACAATCTATTACATTTGTCATATTGTTGGTTAGGAAAAGTCAAAGGTCTCACCCACACTCAAGGTAGTGCAGGGGATGGTAACACAGGGTATGCATGATGGTTAGGGATGATCATAGGGGTGTGTCCAAGACACTTTACAACATGTTGTGACGACCATAGATGTGTACTGATATTGCCACATGTCCCCTGAAGAGCACAATTGCCCTAGATTGAGAATCGTTGCCCTAAATGGATCATACTTGACATTTTGAACTGTAGTTTTCTTCCTGGCTTTATTCTCCCATCACTGCTCTGCCAAAGATGAAGTGGCCCTCATGTTCCATCTCTCCCCTGAGGGATTTGTCATTTCAGACTTCAGTTTGATTTTCTTATGAGTTTGGTTAGCTGAGGTTCAATATAATTTATGATATTGTAGAATGTGTGCAATTTTTACCCATAATAAAGGAACAATGATCCCCAGTGGCCTTCTCCATGCTGTGTGGGAGTGGAACTTCCTCAAGTATGAATTTTTGATATTTTATCATATAAAAGGTTAACCTTCAAATTAACTATTGTTTTGGACACTAGAAAGTCACATTACTTGATTGTTAAAACAAACAGATACCAATAAAGAATACAAGTTACTGTCCGAGCTATCAGGGTTAACTGTAAGAAGAGTGTTCTGTTCTAAAGTAGCTAATGATATGAGGCTCTGTGATCACTATCTAGCATAATATATTCATAAGGGCAACCTATAAAGAAAGTTAGTTTTCCTTGGACTTTCTATATGACAGGGGTATGAAAACTGAACTTCCGTGTTTCTATTGATAAATATAATGTTATTGTTGATATAACTTGTTTTATAATTTAGAAAAATCAATTTTTAATTAACAATATAGTCTTGTTTCCAAAGCAGATAAGCAACTTAAAATATAAATTGGGGTTAGGGGATAGGGAGAAATATAAAATCTAAATTAAATATGAATGTTCTTATTAATACTTATAATTTTATTATAACTGCATAAATACACTGACATGTTTCTCAGAAAACTAACATGTTTTAACATTTCTTTGAAAAAGCAGAGCATTTTGTTTTTAGAACAGGACATTTCCTATAACTATATATTTTAGATCAAAACCAATTTATCAATTGGTTTGCATGTCTTACAAAGTTTCTGAGATTTTGTAGCTGAAATGTCCATCATACCAGTAAATATACACTGAAATAACACCTCAAAACATAAAGCTTGTAACCCTGGCTGGTGTGGTTCAGTGAATGGAACGCTGGCCTGAAAACCAAGGGGTTGAGGTTCGATTTTCGGTCAGGGCACATGCCTGGGTCACCGGCTAGGAACAATCACACATTGGTGTTTCTCACTCTTTCTCCCTCCGTTCTCTTTCTTCTAAAAATTGAATGAATACAATCTTTTTTTTTTTTTTTTTTTTTAATTTTATTATTGTTGTATTACATCCATCCCCTTTTTGCTCCCCTCTGTCCCCCCACCCACCCACCCATTCCCCCCAAAATACAATCTTTTTTTAAAAATTAAAGCTTGTAAACTTGTTACACAGTTATGTAGAACAGCATAGCTGAAATTTGTTAGAGTAAACCTTATGAAATTACCTTTTATAGGTCAATAAAGTAAAACATTATTCAACCTACCCGAATTTAAAATAGTGGTGTTTTTCTGCTATGAAACTGAGGTTGTTTAAAGCATATTTAGAATAATTGCAATTATTTGGAATTGACAGTATTATACTGTAGATGCAAGAATCTCATTGCTTTAAACATCATTACCGTTTTCTGAAAGATTTGCTAAAAGGTAACTTTTTATTTATTTTAAAAATATTTAAAAGATTATTATGTGTGTTACTCTACATCGCTGTGAAACCTAGATGCCTACAATCACAGATCTGGAGAAATTTTAGCAAACAGAAACACAAAACAAAGGATTTAAACAGGAAGAAATGAACAAGGGACTGCCATAATACAGATTAACAGACACTTCTTTTATTCTTTTAGAATACATATCTTCTCATTTTACTGATTTACTTTTGCCTTATTCCTGTGATTCTTTTCTATGACCTGAATTTATTTCTACTGCCTCCTATTTATAATTATCAAAATATATCAAGTGTTCATTGAATTATCCAAGTTGTTCAACATATTGTATTAGCTGTGGAGTTGGAGTGTGATAGAATATAATTTTGTCCCTTTTTTTTGTGTCTCTCTTTATCACTATCCTCGTTCTTTCCCCTAAGCTCAGACTATAAAGCCCATTTGTTAGTGTCTATTCTGAAGCAACAACTTTCAGTTTTAAGCTGATGTTATCTGTGCAACTGCTTTTTTCCTCCAGAACATACTGAATTAGTTTCAAATGGGCTGAAAACCTCTTGTTGTCTGTTTCTATAATTGAACTTCCCAAAACACATTGCAAATTTTTATTCTTTCTAGTGGGAAGTAACCCTTGGGATTTGATTTCTTTAAGGTTTCACGTTAATTTTGTAGTGGATTTTCCCTATAGTGGTTTAAATCTTCAATGTTCCAGATTTATAGAGAAGTTAACACTGTTGTCATTTTTATTATGGTATTTGTTTCTTATTACACTGGTAACAAGTAATAGACACTGATTATAATTTTAATTATATGAGTATTTACAGAATCCTAAAATAAAAAAAAATAAATTATATAAATTTTAACATTACCATTGAGTCAGATACTAACCTTAAACATTAACACGAGGTATTTTCATTTTTATGTTATATATGTTTAAGCATTTTTTTAAATTTATTATTTCCAGGGAGGGGTAGGGAGAGAGGCAGAGAAGGAGAGACATCAGTGTACGGTTGCCTTTCACCTGCCTTCATCTGGAGACCTGGCTGGAGACCTGGCTTGCAACCTGATTATGTGCCCTGGCTGGGGAATCGAACCAGCAACCTTTGGGTTCTCAGGCGGGTGCGTTATCCACTGTGCCACCAGCCAGAGATATGTTATATTTTTAAACATACCTATATTCTACTTTACTAAAAAGGTACTTCAACTATTTTCAGTGTTTATGGCTAACAATAACTCTTACTGTCAATAATCAAAGTGTAATTTAATATTTCCAAACTGTTTCAATTTATTAGTTTCAATTAAATTAAGGTTTATTCTTAGAATTTCTCAAAAGTAATTTTTGGAGAAAGTTGCTTATTTTTTTAAGACATCAAACCTTATCCTGAGGAGGTAGAATTGCAGTAGAAGAGCATAGTGAATGCTTGAGTCCAGATAAACCATGGAGATATGGCCATGTTCCGGGCATTTGCATCTATGAGGTAATTCTACAGTCAGAAGTTGCAGAATTTTATTAATTCCATTCTTCCTTCCAGTGAGGAAAAGCCATTTGATCTTGGGAACTATATAGTACTGAACTTCTGTAACAATGTCTGCTATCCAAGGATTTTATTAAAAACAACTCTTGAACACATGCTATGGTTGCAATTTAGTCTTAAGGGTCTTTGAGCTCTCAGGCAACACAATACAGCAGTGATTTTAAAAGAAGGTTTGAATACAAGTCCTCTAGTGACAACTTCATAGCATGTGTAGGATGAGAGAATTTGTTGAGGAAAAACAACACTGAGTTTTTATGGGTGAAAAGGTGTGCATTTATTTTACGGTCAGGAATTTACTACAGGGAAGACCATTCTTGGGGCATGAGATAAAAACCTGTTTAGGAAAGTCACAAATCAGTGACATGACCTGATTTAGCATTATCCCTTTCAACCTTTTCTAAGTACTGAAAGAGATAAGAGAAAGAGAAAGAACAATTTTATTCATGGTGGCAAGAAATGGAAACAACCAAAGTATAAATACCAACAAAATGAGGAAATTGTTTAAATATCATTCATTCATTTACATAAATGTCCAATCATTTTTTCAGTTTCTTATGATTTATATTGAAAAAATGATAAATTTCTGAAAGTAACTGGTATAATATCTCCTCCCTAATAATTAGAACCATGTAAATTTATTTCCTTCAAAAATTTCCAGTCAGGAAACCTATAGTGCAATGAAATATACTTTAAAAAATCTGATGTCCAGCCCTTGCTTGTGTGGCTCAGGGGATTGGCACCAGCCTACCAACCCAAGGGTCACTGGTTCAATTCCCAGCCAGGGCACATAATGAGGTTCCGCAAGCCAGGTCTCCAGCCAGGTCCATAGCTGGAGGCAAGTAAAAGGCAACCATACATTGATGTCTCTCTCCCTTTCTTCCTCCCTCCCTGCCCTTCTCTCTAAAAATTGTAAATTAAAAATCTTAAAAACAAACCTTAATATCTTTTTTAAAAGACATATCATACATTACTGTTATGAATTAATTTAAAATCAAATTTTATAGTCATTTCTGAAAAACATTTTTTATCCCAGGTTTTATCCCAGGTTATCTTGTGAGCACAAATGTGCTATTTCTGTAATTTTCAGATTGACCCCTATAATTTGGTGTGTATAATAGTCATAGAGTTTTTTAAAAAGGAAAATAATAAAAATAATTCAGGTTTCTTATTTATTTAACATAGACTGATTTTAGATAATAAGTATTAATATTTTAATTTAAAATGTTAATTTAATTTAATTTTTATTTGTCATCACCATTTATACTCCCATACCCTCTTCCATCTCCACCACACCCCTCCTTTCTCAGTCACCACATTGCTATCCATGTCCCTCAGTTCTTTCTCTTTGCTCTTTTCCTTCTTGCTCCATCCAGCCACACCCCAAAATAACCACCCAGAGCCATCAGCCTGCACTCTACCTATGAGCCTGTTGCTAATATTTTAATTAATTAACTGATGAGAGAAATGGTGTGTGAGAGAAAAAAATTATTTATCTGATATTTACTAGATACTTTGAGACAGATATTTTTATTTGTGTAATGGAGGTTATTTTTGGTAGTAACGCTTCTAGTCAGATATTATCTATTAGTGAAGAGGATAGTTTTTGACTCATATTTAGGCCTATTTTTACCGGTAGGTGGTGGGTGGTAGATGTAAAATATCCTAATTGATTCAAGAATTTGAATAGTTCAAATTTAGTATTTAGTTTTGAGTTGTTGAGTTACTAGGTTGAGTTCTAATGCTAAGATAAGTTACTAGAACTCAATGATTACTCAGTTCTTATTAGAACTCAAATCTCTTGGCAAAGATTAAATTAACTGTTCTTTACATGACTGCACCTTTTCCATTTTAAATGAACCCAAACCCACCAGACATCTTAAAATTCATTATTTGTCTTACTTACTTGACTCTTTCCTGGGTTTCACTTTCTATCTCAAAGTTTATAATTCAATAGTCAGCCTTCTATCTTTTGTGCCTTATGAAATAGGATATAGATTGGGATAACTAGTAGATTTTTATTTAAAAATTAATACTCAGAGAGCTTCAATTGTGGGAAATCTTGGTGAAAAATGTAATGCCTATTAATCTTCCTATCCATGGAATCAGTTTTGTGGAAGAATGTTGAGTCACTCATCAGTCACTTAATTCTGAATGCCGTATTTTTGCCACGTGATATGTTCAATGGCTGGAAGTACAAAGAAGACAACACGTTTTCTGCTCTTTAAGGAAAGTAATTTCTATGTTGTGCATAATTATACAAATATGCATGGAATTATGCATCTAAATATGCCAGTCATTATAATAAAGATTATAATAGGAAAGGTATACAGGACAGAGCGGGATCACTGGAGAGGTAATATGCAAGAATGCCTACATATGTAAGAGGCATCACAACATATTCTACAAAGTTTAACTAAGACTTGCAGAAAAAAATATAAACATGCCTCATAGAAGAAACAAATGCAGTAATTCCAGCTGATGCAAGACAAGCACAGATCTACCTCATAAATACTGTGACTTTGGTTCTAGAAGACTGTTGTAGAGGAAGTGTTGCAATCAAGTGAGTTGTAATCTTTTTGATCTTGGAGAGCCTTGCCTTCAGGTTGTTAAAAAAACACACACAAAAAATATATGTGAAGTGCTAAAGTAAAATGCAATAAAATAAGGTATGCCTGTATATATGCTATTCTTTGAAAGGATATCATGTATTCTGATAACTACACTCAGTTCTTTATCTTGATTCAGAAAAATTGTTCAGCACAGAATATTGGAAGATAACACTGTGCAGCTACAGGATTTAATGTCCGACCATTGTTCACATGTTTGCCAAAGTGGAGTCCTCTTCAGTTCAGTAGAATGCCATGGGTACTGCTGAATACAAATACCCCTTAACTTTGAATTAAAACTTAAATTTATTTAATAACAATTTCATATATATTAATATATACTATGGATTTCTAAGAGGGGACATTTTATAGTTAGCCACAGGTTTAGTTTATGCAGAACAGTTATGTGAATAACTGAGTAACACACAACCATTCTCATTCATGCTTGTTTGTTCAGCTCAGGCAAATGCACTCATTGGACTTTAATCACTCCTACCCACATCTGTACACTAGATTGTGTGTTTACCACCCCAAGACAAGCCTCCTTCCATCCACTTTTATTCCTTCATTACCCACTAAAAATAGAAAACACTAATGGGAATTTAACCTTAATATTTTCCAAACAAGAAAAATGTTTACTCTGGTAAGATTTCTTCAATTTATGATTTATGAAGTTTAAAAATCTTTGCTAAAAATACTTCTGATCAACAACGAATACGTAAAATACAAATTTTAGCCCTGGCTTGTGGCACAGTGGATAAGGCGCCAGCCTGTGAACCCTGGTCTCCACCCAGGTCCTTAGCTGGAGGCAGGTGAAAGGCAACCGTGCATTGATGTCTCTCTCCCTCTCTCTAGAAATAGTAAATAAAATTTAAAAAACAACAAAACTTTTAAACAGTATGTTTAAATTTGGGGTAACCAGAAAACAATAATATATTCTTTCTTGCTCTTTTATTTTATTTTAGTTATTTTATTTTTAAAGATTTTATTTATTATTTTTCAGAGAGAGGGAAAGGGAGAGGCACAGAGGGAGAGAAACATCAATGTATGGTTGCCTTTCACCTGCCTCCAGCAATGGACCTGGCTGGAGACCTGGCTTGCAACCTAGTTATGTTGTCCTGGCTGGGAATCGAATCAGTGATCCTTTGGGTTCGCAGGCCGGCACCTTAGCCACTGTGCCACCAACCAGGTCTTGTTCTTTTAGTATTTAAGTAACAGGAAAACAGAATAGATGTTTCTCTGTTTTGTTTCAACTATGGAACAATTGTTATATTTGACCATTATTTTTATTGTAGAATTCAGTAAACTATTAAATATTTTATGATTTGTTTCATTAACATTAAAATAAGAAACATGTTAATTTATAAACCAGAAGTACTTAAGAATCATTATTACAAATTTCATAGCTAAATTTAAATAACATTTATGTATACATTTTTACTTGTAGACTAATATGTGTTAGGCATCAAGGAACTGTAAGCCACTGAAATATATAATATTATATGATAAAACAACTATATTAGTTTCTTCCAGGAATATTGAATATTGGATTTTGATATGTTTATTAGTTAGTTTCCTGAGCTTACACACATAATTTAGACATTCAATATTTACTAAACATAGATTTTTTATATTTTGTGTCAAGTATATATTTGGAACATTTCCACAGCTATGAAATATTTTTATAAAATTCAAATTTAATATACTTTTGTCTGGCCATGTCAAAAGTCTGTAAACAATAATAGAATAGCAAGACTCCTGTTCTCCATGGAAAAGCTAAATTTCAGTAGATCAAGTTGGGCTCTTAGATTAATTCTGTGATAAGCAGGTATGCAGAATACAGGGTTGGTTGATTGTTAAATCCAAATGTTAAGATGAAACAAATAAGCTTGATATGTGTGAAAAAGGGTAATACAAGATAAAAGAGAAGAAAATTACAATGACTCCTTTACCCTCATTTAGCTTTGCTCCAGAAGTAGATTATTTCATAAATTAAACACCAGAATATGTTTTAATCCAAACTTTTATTTATTATTTTTATTTAACCTTTATTGTATTTTTCCCATTACTAGCCCCCACAATCACCATGCTGCTGTCCATATCTGTGAGTCCCTTTTTCTTTTTGCTCAATTCCTCCACCCCCTAGATTCTTAAGAAGATTGTTTTATATTTTAATTCAAGTCTGGTCACTATCTTTTTAAACATCATAGAAACAATATATCATTTAGGTGAGAGTGCTTCAACATATCCACCAACTGAAAACATTACCAACATTGCATATTCATGTTTGTAACACAAAGGAAGTTGTATAAAATCCATTTGGGTGTACTGAAAGTTTCCCACCAGGAAATTTCCATGTTTCTCTTTGTTTGCTATTTTCAGAATTATGTTGGATATAATGATACATGAACTGGCCATGTCATCTGCTAAGCTATCAAAAGTCCCCTATTGGCATTTTTTAAATATCATATCAAATTTATTTATATTGTTAAAATTTGTCTTATGATAATTTTAGAAAATATCCTCAAAATTATCTATTTGATGCTATTCCCAAGGTGCTATCCCCATGGATTTTAGGACTTTAACATTCCCAGGAATTTCTTTTAGAATTGAGGACATGTTTGATCCATGTTAGGATATTTGAATTTCTTCCTGTATTTGCTTTAGCTGTTCTGTATGATGCCCTTTTATAAGTACTTTTGTCGGAGCAACCTCTTTAGCAGGATGACCTGCTCAAGGTGAAAAATTTCATAAGTTTTCACTTAATATATAAAAGATAGTACAATATAGACAGATGATTTGCTTAATTTACCCCAGGAAGCAATTATTCTGAGGTGTGGAGTATATATTATGATTCTTGGATTAAGAGATAACCTATAATAAGTGACAGGTCTTTGAAGTGTGCAATGTTGTTGAGCTAATATCCATAAAGCATGATTTAATATTCAAACGTATAAAATATAATGATATGATAATTTGGAAAGACTTAATCTGAAATAAGCTCTGCTCCAAATGTTATAGTTATCATCATGGAGTCTGCCAATAGGGGTCAGCAATTATATCTAATTATTGGGTTATTTCTGGAGACATTAATAATATATGTAAATTTATGCAAGATAGATTTGAATTTGTAGGGACAAATACAATTTAAACTTTTAATATTAAACTTCATGTGAGACAATATACCAACAGTTTCATTTATATATTGATTACTATTAAACTTATAAAGACTGTGTCACGGAGAATAAAGGAGTGTTTTTTATAATAATTATCTCAATTGATTAGTTAGGAACATGTAAAAGAACTTAGTATTAGCAAATATTCTCAATTTACAAGTGGTTTTCTCACTTCAAGGAATCTGATATTGACAGAGTATTAGTTAGACATAATAGCACTAGTTTGAATAAGAAAGCTGTATTTTGTACATCTATATTTATGAAACATTTTCTTTGAAAATTTAGAGGAAAGATATAAAATTTTAGATGCTAAGTTCACTCTTAGAGTTACATCATTTGATGAATGTTTAATGTCTATTTTCCTGTGTATTAATCAATAGTGAATATTAGTTTTTTCCAATGACCTTTATGCTTGTAGTCACTTTTAATTTCTACAGGTATTCATAAACAAATATTTCCCATTCTTTAAAGGCAGTAGATAAATCAGTCCTGTTTTGTTTTAGGAAAAAGTAATTTTATTTGAAATGTCATACATTTGTTTTGATTTTCATACTTTTTTAATTGAAAAATGTTTATTTTTATATACATTTATTGAAAATGTTTAGCCACTTAATGAAGATCTCACTTAACAATCACCATTCATTCATTCTAGCTTAATTCTCCAACCAAGTCTCCTTTTCAGGTCAGAGCCCACTTATCAAAACAGAGAGCAATACACCTTTAATTTGATAATTGAATCTATCTATTGTTGAGAATATTCTTGGATCTTTTTAAAATCTCTTTTAATTTCCTTTTAATTAATATTTTTCTCCCATAAATTTGAATCTTTTCCAACCTATTTATTCTTAAGAAAATGGCATTTGAAATTGTCTGTGTAGGTCAATAAATGTTTTGTTGGTTTTATTTTGCCCTCTGTCAAGGACAAGGGCTATTTGTTTAAAAAACCCTTAAGAAAATAAATGTAATAGACAGAGTAAGTAAATAAATATTTCAGACCTGAGGTTGCTATTGAATCATTTATCTGGCTGTAAAAAATAAATAAATTTGGGCCAAAGTACTTAGCAATAAGGCCTGCACATCCAAAGTTTTAATAGAATGCTTTCGAGTGATAGTCTTCAAAATAATCTTGATGGAAGCTTCAGTTGTCAAAGAAGTAAGCTACTGTTCAGTTTCAGAGACAAAACCTTGAGTTTATTATTTGGCAAAGAAAGAAGATATGTGTTGTAGGTTACTGTCTATCCTGGCAGTATCCTACAGGATTATAAGAAGCACAGAGGTCAAGTAATGGCAGCCTTTCAGAAGCCTTTCAGAACCACTGACTGATACAGTGTCATAATGATTCATGGGAAGTTATTATTGGTTACAATATGCTTAAAACCAGTCTTAGTGGTTATAAGTTGCTATGGTTAAAGAACAAGTCATCCTTCCCTTTTTAAAATATAAGAGCCCTGGCTGGTGGCACAGTGGATAGGTGCTGACTTGCGAACCCAAAGGTCCCTGGTTTGTTTCCCAGCCAGGGCACATAACCAGGTTGCAAGCCAGGTATCCAGTTAGATCCGTAGCTGGAGGCAGGTGAAAGGCAAACCATACATAGATGTCTCTCTCCCTGTCTGCCTCTCTCCCTACCCATCCCTCTAAAAATAATAAATAAAATCTTTAAAAAATAATAAAATAAAAAATATAAGAACATTTATTCATTCTAAGACTTGGGAGTGAATCAGAGATAACAATAGACTGGTCAACTACAGAAACCATATCATTATTTTGATTATTGGTATTTATGATGATTTGTCTCTTTAAACTAATTAAACCACATATAACTATGGTGATTAAGTCCTTCTTAGGTGTAAATGACCAAAGACCCCTCACAGAGGATCCAGTGAGAGATTGCCCTGATATTTGATTGAGTCTGTGTGCATGCATGATCATATTTAGATTCCTACTGTTGTACAAAGCCACTATGATTTATGTTATATAGAGCCTGGCCAGAATCAGCCTTGATTAATTTTTCCCAGGAGCTTGCAAGACACCCTGCAGAGTCACACTATAATTAAGAAGCAGTTAAAACCCTGTCCCCATTCAGTCTCTCCCTACCTCAAAAACCCAAGCTGGTAATTCACCCTACCCCTAAAACAACACCCTCTATCCTCCCCATCTCAGTAAAATGCACCATATTTCACTTAGACACTCAGGCTAAAAAACTATTTGACAAGTCTCCTCTATTTTTTCATATTCCAAAACATATGCAAGTCCAGAAGCGCTGTTATCCATCGTGTTCATGGACATACTCCCTTACCTACTCCATTGAAATAGTTTCCTGTTGTTCAATACCCACCTGCTTCCCATCCCTGCTTCTGTTCTTATTCAGCATCAACACCACAGTGGTTTGTTTTCTAACTCAATCTTATTTTGACACTTTTCCATTCACATCTCTAATGTTTTTTAGTGATCCCACTTAGAATGCAATCAAAGGCAATTCTGGCTGCTCGAAACTTCTCCATCCTCATCTTCCATAAGCTCTCAAAAGTACTTCCTCCATTCCACCTGTACAGCATGGAAACAGTCCACACAAAGCCTTTTATTTACCCTTGCTGTTTTCTATGGAATATTCATCCCGATAACTATGCAGCCTACTTCTTTATTTTATATATCTTTTCTTAGACCCTCCTCCTCCAACATGAGGAAGTCATGTTTATGTACTCTCTTCCCCCTCATGCTTTCCTAACACATATTTGTTAGGATATTTGACATTCGTTTCATTCCTTTCTCCCTTCCTTCCTTCATTCCTTCCTTCATTCATTCCTTCACTCATTTATTCTTTATCTTATTGAAGATTGTTTTTCCCCTTTCTCATTGCTGTAAACTTAGCACCAATACAAAATTTGGAAAATTGTAGCTCTTTTGCAGTGCCTCACCTGAGCTAAATAAGTACTGATCAATGAACAATTTAATGCAGAACTTTAGGTAGAACATGGGGGATTAAGGTTAGAGAAGCGTTACTCCATTTTTCTGCCACAACACCCATTAAGTAGAACTTGATCTCCTTCCTGGAAGTGGCTGGTGTTGAGCAAGTAAATCAAGCTGACTCATGGCAATGGGCCAGGAAGGGTCTTAGTGAACTGATGTAAAATACAATCTGAAACAACACTCTTTAAAAATAGTGATTTATTTTTTGTAACCATTCATTTGAATTATGTAGCTCTTTTCTCTAGTAAGCAACAAATACAAAATGAAGCTTGAAATTAGTGGGAATATTCTCTTCATGAAGAATTTTCCAAACTCAGGTGTAAGGCTAACCACTGGTGACTGATCATGGTAAACTGCTCCTTCAACTGTGCAGTATGTTAACCCCATGGTAACCACTTAACTTATTATTCCCCAGTTAAGGACCTACATGCAAACCAAGAAAAAACTATTTCAATATAAAAAGCCAGAAGTTTTGTTCAGTTGTTAGGTTATAACGTTATTCAATATCTCTACTCTTTAGTGTTTCATAGGAAAACTTATTAAATGCTTAGTTGGATCCATTTTTGGATCCAAAGTATTTTTATTGTTAATCTTTTTAAAAAACAATAATTAAAGAAAATTACTTTTTGAACTCCTAAAATTTCATCATGTTCTCTGAGATCTATTAATGTTGCTTACTCACTTTTAGATAGTTGTGATTTTCAGTTTAGTATCTACCAAACCGAACATTATTCAGACTGGCCCTTCAATCAAATTCCTTATTTTAATTTTAAAAATTTTAAAGATTTTATTTATTATCTTTAGAGAGAAGGGTAGAGAGGGAGGAGGAAAGGGAGAATAATATCAGTGTGTGGTTGCCTTTCACCTGCCTCCAGCTACAGATCTAGTTGGAGACCTGGCCTACAACTTGGTTATGTGCCACGGCTGGGAATTGAACCAGCAACCTTTGGGTTTGCAGGCCGGCACCTATCCACAGAGCCACCAACCAGGGCCAATTAAAATCTTTTAAAAATCAAAATAAATTCATGAATAAATATTCGATAAACAAGGTATTCATATATTTATTTTCTTTCTGCCCAACAGTATAGTTCCAACTGTATGTGGTCATTTATCTCTTTTATAAATGTATAGAATGCCTTGGCCCTCTTTCATTTCAAAGATTAATTATATATTTAGGATATTAAACCTTCATCCATGATATGATTTGCTAAAATTTTTTCTCATTCCATAGGTTGCTTTTTAATTTATTGTTTCTGTGCAAAAGTTTTACACAGATGTAATCCCATTTGTTGATTTTTGCTTGTGTTGTTTGTGCTTTAGGTGTCAAATCTAAAAATAAAAGATCTTCAAAACCAATGTTGAGTAGCTTATTTCCTAATTTTTTTCTAGGAGTCTTATGTTTTAAGTCTGATCCATTTCCAGTTAATTGTTGTGAGTGATATAAGATTTTGTTTAGGGTACAACTTAAATAAATAGTAAAAAAGCCCTAGAGAGCTAATATTCAGTATAGTGAATATCAATAACAATATTGTATTATAATCAACAAACTTGCTGTGAGCCTAGGATTGAAGTATTCTAACCATAAAATAATAATTATGTGATGTCATAGAAGTGTTATCTTTACAGTGGCAATTATGTTACAATATATAAATGTAACAAATTAACATGTTATACCCATATGTTTACACACTATCATGTCACGTAATTTCAATTTAAAAATAAAGATAAATTTAATAGATTGCATGAAGTTATGAACCACATGGAAAATATTTGTGGGTGTATGAATGATTAGATAAAAATAATATCTAATCAGCCCTGGCTGGTGTGGTTCAGTGGATGAATGCCCACCTGCAAACCAGAGGGTCACCAGTTTTGATTCCCAGTTAGGGCACATGCCTAAATTGAGGACACAGTCCCCATTTGGGGGCCTGAGAGAAGCAACCACACATTGATATTTCTCTCCTTTTTGTCCCTCTATTCCCCACCTCTCTCTAAAAATAAATAAATAAAATCTTTTTAAAAATCCCCAAATGTACATACTAATTTATAGAAGGATTATTAATTTATAAAATGTTACAGAGTAGTTACCTACAATGCCTTGTTCAGAAAAAAAGAAAAACTTTCTCTCTGTGGGTGGTTTAGAGGACATAATAGTTTTTACACACCCCATCCGCTGCTTGGCTACTCTGACTCTTACCATTGTGTAGCTTGACTTTTTCAGTAATGTGTTGGAAATGGCCCAAACAGAGGTAAGGGCGAGAGGGTTTTGTGCAGCTGCTCACAGCTCCGCTTCCATAATAACATCTTGGGAATAGTTTGAAATCCTTTATAATAGGATTATTTATACCATGTAATTGGCAAACATTACAAATCAAAGTTGAGAATTTTGTTTGTTTTTGTGAGAGAGTTTACCACTATATAGCTACTAACAGTGGTAAGCCAACACCAAGAAAGCATAATGAAGATGTTTAAATAAATCCATTTATTGCAAAATGCCTCATATGAACACAGTTTATTTTCAAAGCTTTTGGACTTTAGAGTGCACAAAAGGACAGATGGTTTGGAAACAAATTTGACGTGACCAACATAATTCATGAATTATAAAAAGGCATCTTACTCTGATCATGAAAAACAACCTAAACTTATTTCTGTATATGTAGTAACTCGGTGTATCACAATTCTATAAGCTTTATAAATAAAAAACACACCCATTATTTATTCTTGAGTATTATTAAAACTAAAATACAATTCCAATGTTTAGGAGTCCCTTCCTAGCCTGCAAAGTGCTCATTTTGCCTCTCAGAAATGTACTTCACAAGAAGTAAAAGTCTAGCTAAACAACAAAGTATCCCCAGTGCAATTTTTATTATTCTCTAGCTTGTGTTTTAAAATGCAACATGAAACTTATGCAACACATTTTATTATTTAATGATTTTTTTGAAATAGAGAGTATTTTTCTTGTGAGAAACCAAACCTGCCTACTTACAGTTTAACACTTTTAATATTAAAGTATTAGAGAACTTTTGAAATCCTACTGCAGGCAAATATAATACTAAAGGATCTCAGTTATGCTATTTTATATTATAGATAGGAGCAAAGTAATCACTTTAGTTAATAAATATTATCTAGTATTTAGTAGCTTGTAATTTCATAATTGCACTTATGAAATATGAGAGTACTTTATAAATTATGACTAATCTAATATGAAGAAAAGATTTATATTTTCAGTTATGTGAATATATGAAATACAATTCTTAAGTATTTTGACAAAAAAGGTCTTTTAGATTTATCTGATAATGAAAGAAAAGGTGGAAATATTTCCAATTACAACCTGAATTTCAATGGTCATTCATTATTAATAATGAATTATTGAATAAATGTTGAGTATACACTTTGGATTTGCTACTTATTGCTTTTAGAATTTCAAAGGGTTATTTCAGCTCTCAGCCCATATTAGCTTCAACAGTTACATGACAATAATCACAGTACAAAACTCATAAGGTTTTCATGGATATTAAGAAAATGTGTATTTAGAATAATTGGCACAAAACTTAATAGGCTGTAAATAAACATAAACTCTTAAAAGTTAATTTCTTTCCCAATTCTGACTTTTCAACACATTGTGAAAACATTGTTACATGATAATCTACATCGTGAAAATTGGTATTGATGGGATGAAATTTAATAAAGACTTGGAAATATTTTCATGGTTACAAGCAAGAGAAATACCAACTTAGCATTGTTAAAGTAGTAACATTTCATTCATACATATTGTTAATAATACTTTGCCATTAAGTTCTTTATATTTTGTACCTGCTAAATCACTTTCTTTCTATTTGAAGCACTTACCTGCCACAAAGAGTGGCATAGGCTTCTCTGTGTTTCTTGTCAATAGGTTTATAAGTGAACACTCCAAAATACTTCTATTAAAATTAGCAATGATAAACTATTTGGTTAAGAAGGACAACTATGGGGAACTTGCTACAAATGTGTTTTCAAGTTTTTATCATTAGCTAGTATAAATAAAACCACATTGTCGTCACTTTTTTTAAAGATTTTACTTACGATTTTTAGAGAGAGGGGAAGGGAGAGTGGCAGAGAGGGAGAGAGACATAAATGTTTGGTTGCTTTTCACCTGTCTCCAGCTACGTACCTGTCTGGAGACCTGGCTTGCACCTAGTTATGTGCCCTAGCTGGGAATAACCAGTGACCTTTGGGTTTGCAGACAGGCTCCTTATCCACTGAGTCACCAACCAGGGCTTAGTTGTCACTTTTTAATCTATATTAATTTTGTAAAAGTAAATTATAAATAATTGTAGTTTCCAAAATATAGTTTATTCTTGAATAACTTAAGGAATAGATACACATAACAGCTTTGCATTACTTTAAGGTACTCATATTTATATTTTCAATTCTCTTTTCTGATCCTTTTGATATAAACTATTATGTGACTGAGACATTGTGCTAACAAATAGAAGGGTATAACAGTAAATAAAAGTTAAAATTATGAAGATAAAATTGACCAAGGTATTCAGTTCACTGCAAATTATCTAAAGAAACAAATGTCACCCTCCATTAGCCTTAGTACACAGAGAGCGGGGAGGAACAGAACGCTGATTTCATTCTTCTTTGGATGGTATATTTCAGGTGCATTATTTGTAAGTTCCCAGGAATTCCCAGGAATTACCTGTGAACTTTAAGAAGGAGATCAGCAACAAGAAACTAAGAAAATTGATTTACAATAATAAACATGGTTAGCAAGATTAAAAAAGGAGTGAAGAGTCAGAGATGATTGCTTCTGCTCTGACAAGCCATCTTGTTGGTTAAGTATTAAAAGACATTTACTATGATAAAACCAGTAACATACACACATTTGATTCATCTCTGTTGTTTAAAAATATACCTCTAAGTTATATTTTAAATCCATTTAAATTTAATATTTGAAGATAATGTTAAGTAAAATAAATTAGTAGATATTCTAGTTTAATATTTTGTTGCCTGGGTATTCTTAACAACCTCATCGCCACTACAACATTTGTGATACAGAGAATAGATAACACATAAATGATACTGTTATGGCACATTGTTCAAGGGAGATGAAAAGATTGTTTTAATAAATAAATTAGCCCAAACATAGTTAGATATTAAAAATCAAAATATGTATTTTAACCAAAAGAACTCAGCAATAAATTCCCATCCTGAGCAAGTCTATTAACTCTTGAAAAATTCCCTTTTTCCCATTAAACATATATTCCGTAATTATTAAAATTCAGTATTAAATTAAACCAAACCTGCAATTAAAGAGTTTGTATCTAGCATTATTGCATGGTTATTTCTGGACAACCGAGACTCTTCTGAATAATTAGTTAATGTTAAGGCCTTTTACTTAATTAAAAAAACATATCAGGAATATATGACTATATATTTTATATTCCTCTAAGTTAAAAGGTGTAGAAGGTAGATTATAATTGATTTTGAAAACTCTAAGGCAAGAAACACTGATGACAAAATTGTACCCCACGCCCTGGCAGGTAGCACAATGGATAAGGCGCCGGCCTGCGAACCCAAAGGTCACAGGTTCAATTTCCCAGCCAGGGCACATAACCAGGTTGCAAACCAGGTCTCCAGGCAGGTCTGTGGCTGGAGGCAGGTGAAACGCAACCATACATTGATGTCTCTCTCCCTCTCTGCCTCTCTCCCTTCCCCTCTTTCTAAAAATAATGAAATAAAATCTTAAAAAAAAATTGTACCCCAAATAATATTTATTCTAGAAAAGCTAATACATTTAGTGTGATTTTAAGTAAAGAATAGGTTTTGGCAGATTTACATTATTATTCAATGTAAAAAATATATCTAAAATACCTAAAACCACAAGTTTTGATTTATTGTTAAATTAGAGTTTTTCTTTTTTTCTTAAAATATTTTGAGCATTGAGTGTTCTTGGAAAAAGTCTCTGTATTCATTTATTTTACACAATAGGTAAATGTAATATTTTCATCAATTGTTAAAATAGATCATGATTAAGTTAATCAATTATATTTCTGTTTACAATATCAAGTATGATAGCAGTTAGAGCTTAGAAATTTTGTTAGTTAAATTAAATTTTTAAAGATACATAAACAAAGTCCTTTTAATTATGTTAATAAGTCATTATGAAGAAAAACTAAAGTTATTCTTTTCTTGATATTTAAATATGACACAATTTTTTAATTACCTGACTATCTGGTCAGAATGTGCAGCATCAATATAACCTGGCAGCCAAGGAGATTGGACTGAAATGGGCATGTGTGAATGGTCTTGAGTTCATAGTACTACTCAGTGGGGGTGGAAGATGCCATTGAGTGAACATGTGTGCTATATGGCTGTCACATTCAAAATGACTGAGTGAGTAGAGCAATAGATCTGCAACAAATTTTGTGTTAACTTTAAACATTCTTCTCTTAAAACTATTCGGATGATCCAGAAGGCTGCAGCTATGGGCAAGCACCTGGTGATTTGCAGCTGCGTACCTGCTCATGCATCATGTCTTGTGCAGAGTTTTAAAATCACCCAGGGGACTCAGGCCCCTACAGTACAGGTTTGGTGCCCTGTGACTTCTGGTTTTTACCAAACTAAAATCACCTTTGAAAGGAAAGAGTTTTAGACCAATGATGAGATTCAAGAAAATACAATGGAGCAATTGATGGCATTAGAAGAACTGTGTGAGAGCCAAAAAGAAAAGGCACCTTAAGGACTATTCTCAAAATGTCTCCATCAGTACTGTGGATTCTGTTGGTCAAAGTGAGTTATAAAGTAAGATAAGATTCAAGGTAGTGGAGAAATAGATCTTATTTTTTATAGTAAAAACACTAAAGTCTTACTTCAAAGGGCATGCATAGAATAGGACAAAATTTAGGGACATTTGTGCAAAGTACATGATATATCTCAATCTATTATTACGGTAACTCTTAAATGACATAATTATTTAAGATAATTTAACCCCATATCCACTCACATAACTTGTTCTTAAAAATCTTGATTTTTGTACACTTATTTTTAATTTTATTGTTGTATTACATCCATCCTCTTTTTACTTCCCTCTGACCCCCTCCCCACCCACCCTTTCCCCCCAAAGTCAATCCCACCTGTTGTCCATGTCCATGGTTCCTTTATACTAGCTTCTTGTCTAAATTGCTCCCTTTCCTTGCCTTTTGTACACTTTTTATTCACAATTAACTTATACATTACATTTAACAAAATTTAAAAAAAATCTGATTAAATTAATTATTTTAAGATTATTAATGTTCTTTTCTTGCTGGGTTCAATTCTCCAATCTAGGTTGAATAGGAAACATATGTATTTATATTTTCCGTATTTGCTTGTTGTTGACTGGATAATTTTCTTTTTCATTTTGAGGGAGATTCACCATCATATTAATTATTAATTAATTTCATTGAAAAATAATACTTTCACTTAAACAGTTTACTCTAATTATTTACTAAGAAAGAAGGGGCAATCTATTTAACATCCAGAATGTTGTGCCCAAGAAAAATTATTGTTTTATAAACATTTCCTCATAAAATATTTTAATGGGCATCCTAATTTGTCTATTCAGTATATGCTGTGTGTTCTTACAACATTTTTGTCTTTGTTAAATATTTATCTAATTCTGGTTCCAGTGATTCAGGTTGGTTTGATCCTATTACTTTATCCTAATGATGAACATAATATCTAGGTCTACCCATTCAATATATTCTTTCCTCCAGTGACTGGCTCATGCATGGTTTAGGTGTGGTCTGGTAAATCAGCCTGATTTATGTACAGTCAGTCTAGTGATTTTGAATAAAATTTTTGGTATTTGGCTTGTTTCTGGTCCCATTGGTGGTGATCTTTTCTATAATGAGATCTTAGCGTACTCTGATACTGAAGTCAACATACCTGAAAATAGAGCTGAAGTATATAATTCACAATGTCTTGGTGACCTGTACAATGTCCAGAATCTAGCATGTGTGACACCGGAGCCACTTTTGGGCATTTTACAGTCATGAGCAACTAAGTTTTCAATTTTCTTAAGTTGCTTAGAATATTTTGGTTGTGTGAAATTATTTTATTTTTTATTAAAAAAATTTATGTGTACTTATAGTTGACAAAATATTAGTTTCAAATGTACGATATACTAACTGATTTCTATCAAAATTCATATACATAGCATTAAAAGTAAAATGTTTGTCAGGATACTTACATGAATATAATCACAAGTGGGTTGGGCTGTATAGAGAATTAGGGCAGTAAATCTGTGGATTTTGTAAAGATGGTACTAAGGGCTCATTTTTATTTGAATGTTTCTTCTGTAATGAGCTTATTCTATCACTGCCTTTTACTAGCTGGAATGGTATGAAACCTTGTTTTTTCTTTAAATTTTTTTATAGAATGTATCATGGTCACATATACATTTTCCTTGATTTGGATGAAAATTTGCATATTAAGTTGATTAAATTTACTTATTTTACTTGAAGTATAATGTTGCTTCACATTTCCATTATTTTGTCAAAATTTATTTTACTAATGCAGTTTATAGGATTAAAATGCAAATACTTTTCAGTTGGGTTTATTAGGGCAAGACATAACAGAATTTAATGTTAGCAAACGACAATTTCAGTTAATGTTAATGTCACATCATATGAGTAATATCAACAGTGAGGCATGTTTGCCATCCTACAGAAGTATACGTAGGAAATGGTTGTAAACTTTATAAAAATAATTTAAATTCTTTTACATTATCAAAAAAGATTTGGAGGGAGAGGGTGGGTGGAAAGGAGACAGAGGGGATGAAAAAGGGGAAGGATGTAATACAACAACAATAAAATTAAAATAAAAAAAAAAGATTTGAGTATTCTAACTTGATCAACCAACTTTAGATATATTGGTAAATTATTGTGCCTATTAACAAATAACTTGACAATTGTTTTTTCCAAGTTGTCTTATTTTCAGCTTTCTAATGAATTTCAATAAAATGTGTTTCATTGAGCAATGTTACTTATTCACAATGGCAACTTAATTAAAGAGGCTTATACAGTGTTTTATCTATTTAAAAATAAATGGCCTCTCGCTGAGTATCAATATCCTATAATTATTCTGACCTTTTCTTTTCCATTGTCAAAAACATTCGCCACTCTAGTAAACCAGCGAACTGTATAAAGTTATATTTTAAAAAGTAAGTCTGAAGAAAAAAAAAAGTAAGTCTGCCTCAACACAACCAGTAATAAATGCTCTGATGCTTATTCCTTGAACAGTAACCATAGAGCCAAATATTGTCTAAGGAAGTTTTATAAAAATAATGTGTCAATACAAAGGGAAAACAAGAAGGTGAAGAATGTCTGGTTGAGGAAGAAGAGGAAGCAATGGAAGGAAGATGGAAGGGCAAGAAGACATTTTTAACAGAAATGAGTAAAATCAACTCAAATGTCCATGTTTCTAAGATATTCCTTTCTGTTCCCAAAAAAATTCAACATTACTAGTATAGATTTAGAATAGTCAAGTTTCTTAAATAACATCATAAAACTATGTTCAATTATAGTTCAAATATTTTTGTTTCATTATTTGTTTTGTTTTCCTTTGGGGATGTCAATTCTAAGCATATGGGGCCACCATAAGCAAAAGATGATTGTCCACATTAAGCACATCCTAATTAATTTTATGAGCATTATTTATATAAAAAGACATCATTAGGAAAGTCAAGCCAAGTTTTTTCATTTTTAAGTGGGGAAAGATGCAGACTATCATTTGTCCCATAAAAAAAACAATGGATTCAGAAAGAATACTGCAATCACTACCAGATATTCAATGGGAAAAAGAGGAAAATAAGAGCTTTCATTGAGATTGGCCATTCTTCAAATATAAATTTAATTGTTTTGATAAACCATACCAAAGGGTATTGTTTCCATGAATTTGCTTGAGAAAAACACTTGAAAGATGATCACCAAGTAAAACTAATGTGTGAAGCTGCAACAAAAGACAGGAGGTCAATGTTGATTCATTTATCCTCAAAGCTAAGATGAAAACCAACATGGTATGTGATAGAATGCTGTGTGCATGGGCACATCCTCACAGGTTCCTCAGCATGTCAGTCAGCATGATGTGAGAAAAAACACTTAACAGCAGGAAATAAAGACCATAAAATAATATTGTTGATTGTTTCTTTTGTAATAGATGCCGACCATAAATGATCACAGAAATATAGTATATGAAGTAGAAAGTTACAGGTATGTTTAAAAGTATGAAGGTGACCATAAAGATTAATAATGAAATGATTATGATGATGAAAACATTTAGAAAAATTAGCAAACCTATACACATTTCATAAAAAATATAAAACATTGCTGAAACTACCCAAAAATAACTTGTAGTAAAATGATATTTATTTACAGCGGTGTTCTAAAGTCGAATTAGTAAATTGCCGCCATTTTTGGACTTATTAATTTAAAAATCAAGAATATTTGAGTAACGGCTATAGTAGAGTTGTGCTGTCTGTCTCTGGGTGGGTAATATTCACTCCAGAATATTTTTTCTGAAGCCTCACTCTCTCTTTCTACCCCCTCATGTGATACATCTGCCTTAGAAATGGAAAGCAGGAACGAATAGCATGTGAAAAACAGCAGGAATAGAGGCGCATTTGTTGCTGCACAAAGGTTTCTGTCAAACAAACAAAAAGGATGGTAACCTCCCCTGGTGGACAGTCACGCCTCCATCTAAAAGCTACTGTGGTTGGTTTTAGGCTTTGAAAACTCTCACAGTCAGAATATTCACCACATAATAGCTATCTGACAACTGGGTGCGTTTAATGTCATTTATCTACACAAAGGGCTAAAAATTCTCCCAAGCAGTCTCCTATAAACAGTATCTCTTCTCACTAGTATTTCATTTACCTGATTTATTGAGTAGTCAAAATATTATTTTCCAACAATGCTTTTTGTATGTTATTGGTACTCAGAACTGCCTATAACATTCTTAATAAAATAGAATGAATGCAATAATTAAGCAGAAAATAAGTTAATTTTAGGGTAGTGCTATTTTCAGTCTTACAGATTTCAATGGAGCATAGGCTAATGACCTGGCTGCTGTGAAAACAAAGCTATGTCATCTGAGCCTTGGAATCAGGACCCTGGTTACTTCCAATGTGATGAATCAGCATTGGTATTCATGTGTTCAATATTACAGTAAGTAACAGCATAGAGGATGAAATCATAAAGTTTAACCCAAGTTGTTAGGTTTGAACTCTGGATATTTAACATATGACCTTAGGGTAAGTTACATAACTTTCTACACTCAGTTTTCTTCATTGTGGAATGAAGATAATACAAGTAACTTCTGAAATAATAGCTGTGAGAATCCAGGGGAATAACTCTGAAGTAATCCTAAGGATATTTATTACCTAATCAGCACTTCCAAGTGTTAGGTGTTTTTATGACTGATAATAATAATATCATAATATTTTATGATTTTATGAATATCATCATCATCATCATCATCATCAATTTTATCACTCTTACCAAGATGTACATAATAAATTGATTAGCCATAGAACTCTGGAACCAATTAAAGTGCCTGGATCTTGTAAATTCAGTTTTGTCTATTCTTTGACAGTAAACTAACCATTCACAGCAGTCAATACATTTGAGATAGACTTTACAATTCCTGTATTACCATCCTAATTGTGCTTCTAATTTGCTAGTCAAAGGCCATGTCAATTTTTTGTAATGGCTGGTTTAAAAATAAAAATACTATAGCCATCAACTTCAAGGTCAAGATAGAAGAATAAGCCCATATTAAGATATACCCACTTTTTACTGTTCAAAGCACATTAAGTTAGTTAAAATATATGTGTTTTAAAGTACTTTAAAGTACATTTCCAGATGCAAAGGTAACGAAGAGAAATCTCCAGAACTAGGAGAAGAAATCTATAACACTGAACGTAGGAGAAATACAGTTACAAATGGTCCTGTGCAGACTTAAAGGCAGCCATTAGGGATTGAGCTTTGAAACTCATCGTTAGATAGGAGCTGGGGCTGCTGATACAGACCACCATAGAGAACCCATTGAGGGTTTTCCTCTTGCAAATCAAAGGATTATGCACAAATGGTGGCCAGAAACATTTTTTTTTTAACCTTAGCTGATTTATATCTGCAGTATAATATTAATCACCCATTCATCACCACTCTGATCCAGTGGAAAATTGATACTAGGTAGGAGAATACTTCAAGGTCAGGATAAATTAACACAAATACACAAACTAACTATAAACCATGCCTATCAAGAAATCACCTGGAAAAGATACTGTCCAGGAAAATAAACTTACAGCAAAGAAATACACATACACATGAAGTAAGAAAGGTGAAATTATGAGAAATGTTGTAGTCATTTCCAAGAACATGAGAATTCATACCCAATTTATGAAAAAATATAGAGCAATGTTAAAAAAAAAAAAACCTAAATTTCAATTTACTTAAATTGCAAAAGGAATAAAATTATCCACATTACTCACTGAACACAAGTAAGGATTATGTAATGAAAACCCCATTTTCAAAATAATCTAGGAGAAATAAATCACGATTATACTAATGACCAGTAAATCATTTGAGGTCTTAATATATTCTCCTTTTTCTAAGGCTATGGTTCATTTAATCTCTACAAAATCATATTACTAGCTTCATGTTTTGCAAATAATGAAAGTGGATCAGAGGTTAATAGTGGTAAATATAATTGGGAGAAACTCTGAGAATATATTGAAATGTACAATTTTGGTATTCACTTGACATCAACTATACATCAGCTAAAACTAAGACCCATTGTATTGTGTGAAGCTGCTTTTGTAGTAGGTAAGTCACCCTGATAAAATTCAAGTGACCTGCCTTGACACTGAAGTAATGCACAGAGAAGACAATGGTCATCGTGTGTTTTTCCTTCCCAAAGACCATGCTTCAGCTGATTCTCTGACAAGAATTGCAATTAGCTCTCATTGCTCTTAAAAAAGAACAAAACCTGCAAGGTTGGAAAAAAATGTGCTAGGTGTAAATAATACAGACAGGTATTTTCAGATCAATCCTTTAGAGAAAGTGTGTAAGCTGTGGCAGACTGTTCTCTGCCAGATATATGTGTTGTTGTCCTGTTTTATTAATTGAAGATTTGTAAAAATACGCAGAATAGTTCAGGTTGTAAATCTTGGCACAAACATTTCAATGATAGAGAAGTATCTGGATTTTAAATGAATGCTCTTTTTTCCTTTTATGGCTTTTGTATTTTAAGGTAAGGTGATAGCCCTTGCCATCCATGATTCAAACTTATGCCTCACAGGAGGCCTTAAACAATCTCATCAGTGGGTTACTCTGAATGTCATAATGCACCTCCAGATTCCTAGTAGGTGACATTCTTTTTCATTTACTGCAAATAATCTATTAAAGCCATTTTTGTCATTCTTCAAGTCAAATAGTCAATGTGATTTTAGATAAATATAAAGCTATACTTTCTGATCTATTTGTTGCTTCTGTTTTTACCTCTCATACATTTTAAAGTAAAGCATGTGCTAGTTTCTAAAACGACTGGAAAAAGTTGTTTCTTTTTTTGTTTTCCCACATGTTGATCCTTTTTGATTCTTCCATTTTAGGCATTCAGGATCCTTTTTCCACTCTCTCTTCTCTCAACCTTTTTTCTCCACTTTCCCAGAGCCAGTTTTACATGTGTGCATATACCTTCCTTTTACTAGTAGGCTCATTCCTCATCATATGGGCAATTTCAACATTTTTCATCTCCTGACACACATAAACTAGTAAAGTTTTTGGCACATCAAAAATATATTGCTTATGAGTCTAACAAGATTAGGTATAATTTTGATTCATTCATACCAGAATCTGGCTATTGTCATGTTGGCTATTGTCTTTTTTTAAGTTTGATAATCTAAGGGAAAAGAGGTTAGACCCTTAACTAAATAGTCATTCCTGCAGCACACAGCTTGAAAGTAGCTGCATTATAATAAAATGTAAATAAAAATCATGATCACATATTAATGGTTACGGAGAGCTGATCAGGTCTCCTTCCAGTGAAGGTATGAATCTAACAAGGGTTTCTTACCTCTTTTCTTCAACTGCACATCTTAGCCATGACAACACTTTCAATCAAAGGCAGGCATCATGGGACAGAATAAAACATGTGAAAGAGGATGTTCTTGTGCTGTGAATGAGCTTGTTACTTTAGGGCAGGTAAGTCTTATGGCAACTGCCAAACATATACTCAAATCAGCAATTTATTTTTATAACTAACTGGTAGTTTGCTCCTTTATTAGAGAAAAATCAATTTGAGTGATAGAGCTCATCTTTCCCTATGGCCCACTAAGAAGTGATGGCTAGAAAAGAACCCTATGGGATGCTGTGGAAATAGACATGTGTTACCTGTATATGCCCAGATGTTTGGTTAAATATGTTTGTTCTACCTATGCTATATCTCGATCAGGAACCCTAACATTTGCTGGGGTTAGTGCACTGTCCTTCCCCAACCAAAAACCTTTATTTTCACTATATTTTAATTGCTTTTATTCATCTATCTCCCTACAGGTTTTGTGAAGGAGAACTGTTTCTTCTCTTTATCTGCTGTGTCACTGAGCACAGTTTGAAGCACAGGAGATGTTAGTAAGTACAAATAGAACAGGTCTGCTTAAAAGTTTCTCTACATCCCCCAATGCACTCACCTAAACCCAACACTAATTACAGGTTTGAGGAGTCTAGAGTGTTCAGGATTTATTCACATGTTCACTTCAAAGTACCTGATAATTGACACATTTCCCCCTTTGATTTAAACTTCCAACATTTGTCAAAGTTTTACCAACTGAAGGTAATTGTCCCTGAACTAAAGCTGTTGCAGCATTGATATGTAACCTTCATGAATCACACGGTCAAGAGTATGAAACCCATGGGACAGCCTTTATAAGGCAGAGCCACTGTTTTCATGGTAATAAACCACATTTTCTGTGACATCCCATTCAGACTCATATATATGTTCACCTGGGTACAATGATCAACTTAGCAGTCAACAGAAGCTATATGTCCAATTACAACAAAATCAGAGATTTACTTAGCTTTAGAGAAAACTTAGAATCAGCAAGTTACTTTCCTCTACTTAGAAAATTCACAGTCCAGAAAAAAATAACATATATGTGGGTAAGAAAGAACATAGCTGAAATAGAAAATTTTTCTGAAGTAATGTGACAGTTAAAATATGGGAAATAATGATGCTTGAGCCGAAGAATTAAGTTTGTTTACATGGAATGACTGGGCAAATATATATATATATTTTTATATAAATATATATATATTTATATAAAAATATATAAAATATATATTTATTTAAATATATATATATATTTAAAGTTTTTTATTATTATTTACAGAGAGAAAGGGGAAGGGAGAGAGGTAGAGAGGGAGAGAGACGTCAATGTATAGTTACCTTTCACCTGTCTCCAGCTAAGGGCCTGGCTGGAGACTTGGCTTGCAAACTGGTTATGTGCCCTAGCTGGGAACTGAACCAGCTACCTTCAGATTCACTGGCTGGTGTACAAAACATATTATAAACTGAAAAATCATACCATAAAACAGCAGCTAGATATTTACCTTATTAAATAAAATCTTAAAATAGTTTAAAAGTATTTGCTTTTACCTAGACAAATTCAGCTTTGGGAATATGCACACACACAGATGAATTAAAATGTGCTTGCAGAGAATGTGCAAGAAATCATGTTGATATAAAAAAAGCTTCTACATATTATCTCTCTCATGATAATACATTTATTACATGATATAAAGCTCTGCAGGGTTGGAGCCATTTGAAGTAACAAATAATCATATGGTGAACAGACAAATTATGTAAATATATTTGGGTGATGAATACATATTTATTCTACTTTTCATAGATAAGAAACATCTAAGGTGGGTGATGAACTTTCTTTAAATGTACTCTCTACATGCCTGCAGAGTTTTCATCAAGTAAATATAATACCATCAAGTAAATATAATGCCATTACTGACAAAAAAACACAAAACTAAACTGAACAAAACATAGCTTTTATAATATTTTAGTAGAACAAATGCAATATCACTACAGAAAAAAATAAGTACAATAATTTATAAAGAACATTGAATTTCTGCCTCATAGAAAGTTCAGTCTTAAATCAGAGTGTTCATAATAATCCATTTTCATAAACATGGGTCTTTTTGTAATGTGGGTGTTTACAGTGTTCCTCTTTCAACTAAAAGATATCCAAGATGGCATAGACACTTTGAAATTCTGTTGGATGTTTTCCTTTTCTTATACTGCTTTACTTTTTATCACCTTTATTACAATTAAAGTGAAAGAAAAAATAATCTCAATAAAAATTTGGATATATTATCCCAGGACTATCTCGTTCCCAGTTTTTATAATTTTATTTTTCTATTTGATAATTCAAGTGTAATTTTTGTTGATAGAGAACAAAGTTCAACAAAATATTAAATGCATTAATTTGTCAATTTTAAATATTGATATTTTATATTTTAATATTGAATTGAATTAAAATATCATCAAGGATATGAAGTAAAGAAAAATGATGAAAGATAAAGTAATTCTGCAACCTTTGTGACCTAAACTTGCCATTAACAAACTAATATATTGCTTAGTGAAAACTTTTAAATATCAATTACCAAAAAGTGAAGGTTTCAAAGTGTTAGTATTTGGCAATATCCCAAATGTAAGACCACAAAAAAAAAAAAAAAAAAGCTGTTTATTTATTTGACAGCTGTTGGCTTTTTGCCTTGTTTGAATAAAACATTTAAATCTTATGCCAGCAATTAATAGCAAGAGTAGGCCAATGTCCAAATATTATAATCTATTATGCACTTTTAAAGGCTTTTACTTCACTTATTATAAGTTACGATATTCATTAACTCCTATAACCTTCAAAAAATAGTTGATGCAGAGTTGATCTCCTTTTTTACAAACATGGTAACGGACAGAGAAGTAGAGAATTAAAGCACTTACTGCACACAGGTGGGTAGCGCTGTTTTGTATTTTGAATCAAATCTGTTGCATCAAAACTCCACCCTGGTCATTAACTTACAAGGACTTCATTTGCACTTTTAAGTGAGTGATAACTTGGAATATTAAAAAGATAATAAAGATTAAAATGATCTCTGTTTACTTTATGTAGCTCTTAAAGCATTAAGTAAATGTTGTTTTGTTTTGTTTTGAGGCTTTTCCAATGAAGTAAAAGGAACATCATTATTTCGAATTCACTTTTTAAAGATTTTGATTACAAATATCTGTGGAAACATAAGTCACAAGAAAATATGTGTTCTAATATTACATTGACTGTTACAGAAATAGAGGAAAATATATAGAATGAGAGTACAAGTATTTTCATTTATTCCTGTAAATATGTGTTTAATGCATTTATTTGTATTAGGTTCAGGCCTAATACATTTTAAATGTACATATATTTCTCTTCTCTCTATGTTTCCACTACAGACCAGTTTTACATTTACTAAATTCCCTCACTAATGTATATGTATGCCTACATGTTTGAGAACCCTTGTTTCAGAACCACATTCTACTATTTTATGATTGTTCACAACTATTTATGTGTTTCTCCATTTTTTGGTACATTCTAGACAATTCATTAGCTAAAGGGACGCATTTAGTTTGTCTAAGCCAATAAATTTAGTTAATAGTTTATATTTTCTAACAGATATTTATATAGTTGCCCTCAACTTTTCTGAAAGAAATGGGTAATGGTGGGTTGCAAATAGAGAAACTAAATATAAATAACAGAAGGATGGATTATAACTTGTATGTTTGATTTATCTTGCCATTCTTAAAACAAATTTATATAGTAGTTGCTTATTTCATATAGGTATAATGCTAAGTATAACCTTAAAAAATATAAAGAATTGAAAAACAGTTTTAATTTAAAATTTTATTTTGCTGTTGGTTTTACATGGTATTGTTCTCTGTGAATGGATTTATTCTTTTCTTGTTCCTAATTAGATTGTAGTCAAACAAAATATGACAATTATAGTTAGTACAAGATTCCTGGACTGTGTTTCTCTATGGCAGCTGAGGCACAGATCCCTCTCAGCTCTTCTGAACAACCACAAGTTATGCTTTGTTGTATTCATTTTTAAAGTTTGGTCTCTATAGACTTTTTTCACAACTGCCCTTGGAATACTGGAGCCCTTTGCACCAGGGGTCCCCAACCTTGTGACTGTAGCTACCAGAAACCAGCCTCAAAGCAGGAGGTGATGAGCTTACATGCCTTGTTCTTGAATGATCCTGGAACCATCTACCAGGACCTAATCCATGGAAAAATTGGCTTCCACAAAACTGGTCTCTAGTGCTACCAGTCCAAATAATGACATCAGGGCAGGGGGTGGGGTGGCCTGGTTCAGGGGCAGTGAAGAAGAACTTGCATGGAGCCATTAGTAGGTTTTGCATGCTTTATTGGCAGCAGCGGGTTAAGGACCACAGAGAGTACAGGCATTTCCACACTCACTCTCCTGCTCCCACAGTGACCAGGTGCTGGAGAATGGTGGCATTTCCACACATGGTTTCTCTGCTCTCCCAAACAGCAGTACGCACACTGAGCTTACAGAGAGGGCAGTCTTATATACACATTGGGACAAAGAAGGCTCTATGCCAAAGGGTTACATAGAGGGTGACATCAGCCTACTCAAAGTTGCTAAATCAGTTACCTCCATAGCCCAGTGTTTTGGAGATTCTGGAGATAGGATTAACTCCATGGCTGACTCCGAGGCTGACCCCATCAGAAGGCCCAGCCATATATAGACAGGGGACTTCCTTCCATGTGAGGCTTCCTTCCCACACTTATATACGTTCCCCTGACAGGTGCCAAAAAGGTTGGGGACTGCTGCTTTACACACAAGAACAGGGGTTCCAAAGTACCTGGGAGTGTAGTCTACATACTAGTCCCAGTGACTACTGCTGGAGGAGGAGAGCTTAGGTCTCATGCCTGGAAATGGACTGAATTCCAGCATCAGGACTATACTGCAGGGTCAGTGAACCTGGAACTTTCCTAAACTTACATTCATTCTTGTTGTTTTTCTCTTGACTTGCTTCTTCCTGCTTCTCCCACTCTCCTGTCTATTTTTCTTCCCCTTGAAGTAAATTCTTGATATGTCAATTGTATGAGAATCTTTATCTCACATTCAGTCAAGGAATTCAAATTACAATGAGATTATACCTTACTTCTCCCAAAGCTGGAGAACATTAATCCAGTATGAACTGAGTGCTAAGTATATGCTATCATCCTTAATTCCTGAGAGTGTACCCATGGTACTAAGGCCAGACTGAGATAACAGCAGACCCCAAATAACAGGGGGTTCAGGAAGGACAAGGTTTGTTTCCCACACTTATATACAGGCAATTCAGAATTAGCACATAGTTTATTGAGCATCAGGGACAAATGTCCCTTCCATTTTCTATCTTTTCCAGAAAGTAAGAAAATTAAAAAATTCAATCCAATTTATACATCCATTCTAATATTGAGTCTGCTTTACAAAATTCCATTAGACTCAAGAAAAAGGGTAGACAATTCTCTGTTTAAAGACACTTTTCAGTAGTTTATAAGGTCACTTTTGGACAGAGATTATCATAAGGACAAGTTTTGTGAGGAAGGAGGGTGAGAAATCTAGTTTTTATTTTTGGGTGGTCATATGCTTAGTAAATATTCTCTGCTTTAAATAAAGAATCACAGGAAAATAAATATTGGGGAAGAAAGGGTGTCAGCTGTCACAGCAGGAAGAAAAAATGGAGTATATATTTGAAGCACTGAATATATTATATAGGAGAGTCTTAGGCATTCTAAAAACACAAATTGAAAATATCTCAAAGTCTTCTTTATAACCAGTTAACTGCACTTTTTGTTATTTTAATTGAAGTAATAAGTCAATAAGTCTAAAATATAATAGATAAATAAATTTGGCATGAAATTTTCTTAAATGACTGCATATGACTTTTAAAGCTAATCGGTGTATTCCAGCATTCAACTCATTCTACTCAAAATCTGTTTGAATACAAGACTTCCTCTCTAGCAAAAAATTCATTCTTGTTATATGACTCTGAACAACTCCTTCAGCTACTTAAATAGTCAGAGATGTTGGTCTCCTTTGTGTTGTGATTTTGCAGAAAGATTCCCATGAATAAATATTTTGAAAACCTCAATTCAAGTATCTTATATTCAGCAAGTCTGTTTAGAAATATGTTTATTTAGAAAAGTACCATTTTACATAGTAAAAAAATCTGTATCTGGAAAAATGTTTTGTCAGAACAACAAATGTTCAGTGTCACTCTGACTTCAAAGTGTCTCAGAAGCACTAACACTAATTCTCCCATTCACATTTTCAGAGAAATTTACCTACGTAATAGAGTCTATTGAATAAAAATGTAATTTAAAATCCTTATAAAACCCTTGTTTAATAAGGCTTTTAAACTCGATAAAAAAGCAAGGACATTATGAGACCTGTTTTATTTATGTTTTATCTCTAGCACTTAAGATAATGTCTGACCTAAAGTAAAAATATAATAAATATTTATTGACTTCAGTGTTAATACATAAGTATATTAATGGATAAAGAGCAAATACTAGTGTTTTACCTTTAGTGATATGAAATAGGGTGAATAATCTAATTACAATAGCTAGAAAATTTCAGCTGTTAGAAAGCCTAAGTTTACTCCTCTGCCAATATGAAATCATTGTTCTTATGACCCAAATAGCAAAGGCCACAGGAATGAGAGCACACATTTTCTAAAAGTCCATGTAATCTTGCTTAGAGTGTGTATTTCGTGTGCCACTGTAAATCATAAAACCACAGAGGTCAACACTATTTATTTATATATACACACATATATATATATACATATATACACACATATATATATATATGTGTGTAGTCACACCCTCAAAGATATAATGAAAAGTTTAGTGTCTGAATAAATATATGAATATGTTTAAAAAGCCTTAATGAATACAATAATAAGAAAAGCTAGAAAAACTGAACATTTTACTGATTGCTTGCAGAAATAGATGTTCAGTCCTTAGAGATTGTACTGTGGGAACTATGTTATATTCAGAGGAGTAATTTCTCTGACAAACAAGAAGGCACTCCAGCTTTTTGGTGAGGAATGATGAGCTGTGAGGGCGAAGGCCACCTGGGTCAATGGCTAGTATGCACAATCAGGTCTCAGGGGTAATACAAGGTATGTCCCAAAAGTAGAAAGCCAACATCAATATGATAAAACAGTTTGTACTGCCAATACTTTCAGGACAGACCTTGTATAGTGAAAGGCATCAAATGGCCTTTGGATTAAGTCATCACATTAGAGTTAGAATTTAGTAGGAATTCATCCAGATACAAAAAGTTCAAATTATCTGTGACTGCAAACGTAGAAAATGGAATTGAATAGAACCATTAAGAGAGTTCAAATCACTTGAAGAAGGGATTCTGGTGTACAAAGCATGGTAGATAATTACTCAAAGTCTGGAGAACATCTTGACATGTTTGCAAAGCTCTAACTTATGTTACACATGCAATCTTGTCTATAATTTTTAATACAGCAATATGCAACTGTTCTGTAGGTACAATTGGCAAGTATATTTTACTTTTATCACTTATTTTCCTTTATTTCTAAACTTAATATTCTCTTTCCAACAAGTTCTCTAATTATATACATATATTATGCATTATGTATTATATATTATATTATATATAACATTTTTTATTTGTATGAAATACTAGTAGTAAACATGATAGTAAACATCTACTATGTTCCTGAACCACTTCCTTGCTTTTCAACATGACAGAATTTAATGTATCAAAGGATAATTAATTTACATAATTGTCTTTATTTATGCTTCTATAATTTGTTAATTTTTTATATAAAACATAAGTAAACATTTTTCAGAATGAATTTAAATTTTAAAAATAAACAATGAATTTAATATTTGATTCATTATAACTTGGGCAATCATGAAGTGGATATGTTTAATCAGTTTTAGCATAATTTATACTTTCAGTTGAGCTAGAATATGATGGATTAAAATTATTTGAAGACCTAATAATATGTGATTATGAAAAAGGAGAGAAAGGAAAGGTGAAATTTAAAAACAAAAAAATAATCAGGTTAATATTTTTATCCTTATTTTTTATGATTTATGAAGTAATTATTATGGTTTAAAATTATTTAACCATATTTTATTGTCACAAAGTACAGTGATAATTTAGAGGCAAGATATAACATTAGGAAATTGTGGTTTTGTTGCTATTTTCACTAGAAACCATAATATACTATGCTTAACATTCAATATCATTGAAAGTGACCTTAACCTACAAAACTATTTTGTTTATATGTTTTCAGTACATTGAAAACATAGTGGAATGCATAGTCAATTGCTATATGCACTGTTTTTGGGTTGCTTCAGTAATGCTACAACTCTCTAATAAATATAATCAAAAATTGATTTGCAAATGTAGTTTTTAAAGAAATTCACATTGTATTATTCTTTATTAAAGATCATAACAAGATGAATACCAATGTGATCAGAGATGTATTTCAGCACAAGCGGCTATGGTGAGAAGGAATTTCTGGAGTGAGAATATAAAGTCTTTGCTTGTCTTCCCCTCAAAATGAAAATTGACAAGCTGGAGTGAGAGTGAGAGGCTCACAGGCATGCCTTAATTCACGGAATAATTGCTATGCTTTTATGACAGAAGTTCAAGTCAGATGAGGACTGAGCAATACTCAGTGGGATGTAACTGTATTTCCCCAGAGCTGATGAACTTTGGAACTGAGGTAAGTTGAGGAAAAAATGGAAATGAGGCAGCCTCCTGAATCTGTAGCAAGTACTCACACTTACAAATGTAATAGATATTGATGCCTGCCCACCAAGATGAATGGCTGAGGAAGAAAAGAGACAATTTTCAGCTCTTCTTGATTCCACATTATTCTTCTCATGAGTACAGCTTGAAAGCTAATAAAATGGTCCCTGAATACCATTTTCTCTGGAATGGATCTAATGGTAAATGGCAACAGGTCATGGTTCCCAATGAGGGAGACATAGTTACAGATATGTCCTATTTTTGTTTAAGAAAGCTTTGTAATGTTCAGTGAATTTTATTTTTGAGAGACTGATAATAATGCTTTTATCTTTATTTCTTTAGACAGGTATTGGCACTTCAAGCACTGTAACCAAAAGTTATCATATTCCATTATCAGTGAAAAACTATAGGGTAACAACGGCCTTAAAATAAGAAAATAAAGCCTTTTTGTGTCCTATAACATTATTGTAGTACTGAGCTATTTTTAGAAAATAAATATATATCTTTAATAAATAACTTTAATCAAGTATGCATAATACTTTATTTCTACATATTTAACAATTTTCTGTATGATAATCGACTGATAAGTATAGTGCAAGATGAAATACAAAAAAAAAATTGTGGTTCTTTGTTTATATGTTATGTTAAATATTCAACAAAAATTATTTTGCAGTTAAATTTTTTGTGTCAAAATATGAGTTCTCCAATGCAAATTTAATCAAATATATAATGTGATGGAATACAATGAACAATTTCTATGATAAAAATAGGGCAAGTATTCTATATTATTGTGGTCTTATTTCTTTTTAAATTTTGTGGTTTTCTGGTTGATTACAATATTTTTATTTTTTATTTGATAGTTAAAATAACTAAAGAAAATGAAGGTGAATATTTTTATTAAATTTTAGATGTAACAAAATATTTTCCTTTTTCCATATTATAAAGGTAAAATATATTATGCATAGTGCTTAAACTACACATATGATATTCTAAAGTTATTTTAAATCAAAACAGGAATTTAAATTAGCGGAGGTGTTTTCATTCTTTAATACACATTGGTGAAAAATGTGTGATTTTAACTGGTATGACTCAGGCAGAAAGGTCACTGGTTCGATCCCTGGTGGAGGCACATTCCTGGTTTGAGACCCTAGTCCCGGGTTACAAGCATGGGAGAGGCAGTCAATGTTGCTCACACACATTGGTGTTTCTCTCCCTTTCTTGTCCTATGTCTAAAATAATTTTTAAAAAATGTGTGGTTCACTACATGGACAATATTCAGTGTTAAATGAAACACAAATATTTGTATATAAATTGTATGTTAAAAGTTTTTGACAATATTCATACTTCATGTGTATACATATATGCACATGAGGATAGTAATGTGACAAATCTCACAATTAATACCTTCTAATTGAACTACCTTGTAATCATACTTAAGCAAAAATTATATAAATTTTAGGTTATTTGATTTTATTTTGAACTTGTAAGTTGTTTCAAGTAAGGCTAAAGTGTCATTCTCTGAGGGAATTACACAAAGAGAAATTGACCTGTGAGTCACTATATCACGAATAGTACAGGGTTGTTTTATTTAAGTTACTTATACCTGCAGCCAGTGAACCCAAAGCCAGATATCCCCAACTGCTAGAAAGATTTAGAAGACAATGAAAACTTCTGATAAAGAGAACATACCCCCATTTCATGTATACACTATTGATGGTGTTCACATGTTCATGGAATATGTGGGAGGCTGAGAAAGTTGTATCTACATCTGTATCCATCATCCTATCTACTGCTTTATGTAGCTGAATGATAAATATGTTTCCATATATTCTTTCATAACAGAATCTTACTATATAACTATAGTTGATGCCATTTTCCATAAAGACTATAACAAACCCAATTTTAAGGCAACTTTTATGTATGTGTTATGTTCTAAAATTATGATCAACTCACTCAAAATAAAATGTTAATATTATTAACAGCAATATTTAATACAGTTTTCTATAGAAGAGAAATTTTAAAATGCTGTTGATTTACTGCTGTTCTATATTTCTCCAAAGGCCTGGTCAATATTCCTTAAATATGTAAGTTTATAAAACATTTGTTTATAAAAAATTTGTTAAACAATTCAATTTGATCAAGTTACTAATCAATCGATGATTTTATATTTTCTCCTTTGTTTCTCATTAAATTTTTAAAAAAGTTCTAGAAATACTCTATGATGTAAAATATAATCTAGAGTTTTCTTGTTTTATAAATAAAAAAATCCTATATCTTTTTCAGTTTGATTATGAGAAGTTTCTCTTGTACAAGATTATAATAATTAAATCTCATTCTAGCATAGTAATTACAAGGGTCAATTTAACATATTACTTTTCAACAACCTTGTGAATATTTACTCATTTTACCAAACTTTTCAATTACTTAGATTAAGAATATACTAATAATAATACTAGTATTTAGCACTGGCTGGTAGCTCAGTGGATTGGTGCCAGATGTTGAAACCAAAGGTCGCTGGTTGAATTCCAATCAGGGCATGTAACCAGGTTGCAAGCCAGGTAGTCTCCAGCCAGGTCCTTAGCTAGAGGCAGGTGAAAAACAACTATACACTGATATTTCTCTTCCTTTCTTCCTCCCTCCCTGCACTTCTCTCTAAAAATAATGAATAAAATATTTTTAAAATAATAGCAATATTTGGATTTAAGTGTAATGCACCTAAGTAGCCAATGAATTATTTAAGCAAAAAATAGACATGAATTAGTTCTAATATAGTTTGACTTTATAATGAGTTTATATAATTTAAAAAATTTTAAACATGATAAAGTATATTAATTATACTAATATATTAATACAATTAATATGTGTGGAGTATTTCCAATGCATATTCCAAGATTTTATAATATAAAGGAACATTTCTACAAGTCTTTCTTTTGGGATTTATTAAAAATCAAAATAGTTTTATAATAAACTTGTAATCTCTGACACTTTTCTAATATATCCCCACAAATTGAGTATTTTATATGTACCTTAGCTTTGACATAATATTTATAGAGTCATTCTCCTGTTGAGACCCAACATACAACTTTAGTATTCCTTAATTTGTTACAGTAGCAAGGATTATAATTATTTTTAAACAGGTATATGGCCCTGGCTGGTGGCACAGTGGATAAGACACTGGCTTGCAAACTCAAAGGTTGCTGGTTCAATTCCCAGCCAGGGCACATAACCAGGTTGCAAACCAGGTCTCCAGCCAGGAGGCAGTTGAAAGGCAACCATACATTGATGTCTCTCTCCTCATCTCTGCCTCTCTCCCTTCCCCTCTCTCTAAAAATAATAAATGAAATATTTTTAAAAATAAAATAAATAAACAGGTAAATTCTGTCCACCTAATATTCACAAAAACCAAATCCTAAATTCATTGCAATTGCTTTACCAATACTTTTCTTGGCCCTATCCTTTCACCCATAGCTGAATAACTGTGGTTGGTTTGAATAACCAAAATGAAACTTACAATATGAAGAACAGTTTTAAACTAATCTTTCTTTTTCCACTGTTATAAAACATACATAGAAATAGAATATCATCATATACATACTATACTTTCTGAGAAAAGAACATATCTAATGTACATTTGATTTAACTGGAGTACAATATGCAAAGATTCTTATTAAGATATTATTATACTTGAAGATGACAAAAATAGTTGGCTCTTAAGTAAATTTTTATTATCCTTCAGATTGTCCAAGCTGTTATATGCATAAAATTTCAATTTATAGATTGGGCAAGTAAAAATTATGCATACACTAATCAACAGACTTCAGTACTTATATTTTAAAGCCTTATATTTTGCTGACTACAGCCAAAGTAGTACTTTGAGTTTCATTACATACTGACAAAAAATGTTATTATCTCCAGGATAAACTCCAGTGCAATAGGTCTTTCATATGAAACCACTAGTCATTGCTTGTGTAGCGCTCAGTGCATTATTTGCTGCCTAATAATTTAGGCATGCAATTGACCTCTTCCAAGGAAAGAGAACCTTTACCATGTAACTTGTTTCTGAAACAGTTAAGATTTCATACTTTAAAAGTGTGAATTTGGCCATATTACAGAGACAAGAAATCTAAGGACTTCTATGGTGGGGCCTCTGTTCCCTGAGGCCCCTGGGGATCCAGGCTGACAGCAATTCTGCCCCCTCACAATGGCAGGTCTGGTCCAGGTGCGCTCCCTCAATTCTACAGAGGGAGGATCGAACTGTCCCTCTTCAGGTGATAGGCAGCATTATTATTCAGGCCTCAGTGGCCTTAAGAAGAAACATGACATTGGCTAACTACAAGGAGGATGAGAAAATATGTAACTAAATTATTTGGCGTTGTCATTGCAATAATTTGCATACCATAAGGAGAAAAAGGAACTAAAAGAGAAATCAGAAGTTACTATAATATAGGTGTTTTAATTACATCTGTCTCCAAATCCAGCTCATAAGTGCTTAACCAAACTGAACATCATGATATATGAACCCTCTAGTGTATTATTCTAGGTAATTTCCTCAAGTTCTCTGTGGCAGATGTTTATGAATGTATCTGTGTTCTGTGATTTAAGAAGCTGTCCTGAAAATAGGTGCTCCCCAAATTCTCTATCTTAACTCTCACAACACTAAACTTCCTATACTTAAAAATAGGATTATAACAGTGGATAAGGTGGCGGCCTGTGAACCCAAAGGTCGCTGGTTCAATTCCCCAGCCAGGGCACATAACCAGGTTGCAAGCCAGGTCTCCAGCAGGGTCCGTGGCTGGAGGCAGGTGAAAGGCAACCAAACATAGATGTTTATCTCACTCTCTGCTCCTCTTCCTTCCTCTCTCTCTGGAAATAATAAATACAATCTTTGAAAAAATAAGATTACAATATTATGGTATTTTTCACTCTTAATTTAAAATTTACACATTAAAAATTGTGTTTTATAATTTTAAAAATGTTATCGAATATTAAATTATAATTGCCTTCAGTAAAAGTTAGAAATGAAACCAATACAAGCTCTTGAAATTGTGAAATGAACGAAAGGCAGGTAAACATCAGTAATGAAGAGGGCTTAAGGAATTTTATATACATATACACACACACACATATATAGATAGATCAATAGATAGATATCTATTTAAAACAAATTAAATTGTAGATATATTAATGATGGCATTGA
Source organism: Noctilio leporinus (assembly GCA_004026585.1). Lineage (NCBI taxonomy): Eukaryota > Metazoa > Chordata > Mammalia > Chiroptera > Noctilionidae > Noctilio > Noctilio leporinus. Next base: position 190,896 of record PVIW01001777.1, read on the forward strand.
TAGAAGATAATATCTTTAGAACCATGTATGTAAATTGTATTTGATTATTTAATACTCTAATTTGAAAGATGACTAAAGTACAGTAGTGATACTAAATTGCTTGATCTCTAATTTAATAGTTGTGTACCCATAAATAAGTTAATAAAGAAGATACATCTCACTTGTCAATGCCTGGCCCAAGTAAGTTATTAATAAAAAATAATTAAGCTTAAGTAATGAAATGTTTTTTAAAGTAAAACTGAAACAATACCGTTTCTGAACAATTAAATTGTTCATCTGTTATTTTACTTAATTAGATGACATTTCACTAATATTCACTCAGGAAAATATTTACCAATATTTCTCTACAACATGTCAATCATTGTAGCAAGCTCTGGAAAAGCATAATAAGCAAGTCAAACCAACTTTGCCACGATGGAGCTTCCTTTTCCATTATGTGTCTGAGAGGCAGGGATACAGAAAGTTAGTTACATATGAAGTTAATAAATATGAAATTTCAGGGAGTGATCATAAATTAGCATGAGAAAAGTAGTGACTGGGAAGTTACCTTAGACAGAATGGTCAGGCTGAGTGATAAAGTCATGGACACATACATGGGAAACAGATGCCCATGCTGAGGAAGAGTAGAAACAAAGCCCAGACCAAGGGATGGGAATGAATAAGAAATAACGGAAGAGGAAAGGAGAATGTTAGTACAGCTAGGACAGAGAGAGGACATTTGCAAAGGTTTCACTGCAAGAGGAGACAGGCACCAGATTTCTAAAGCATGACAGGAAGGTTCGATTTGTTCCAATTTTAGTCGAAAGCCTTTGGATGATTTTAATCAGAGATTTGACATGATTAATAACATATTAAAATAGCAATTCAAATCTAACTATGTGTTAGGCTCTTGTATATATTGGCCTGATCAAAAGATAATCAATGTATAATAAATAGATTTAGTGGACATGGAAGAAAATGAGCACATTTGGGAAATATTTTGGAGATGTACCAGGAGAACACATTTTCTGAGAGCAGTAAATAGGTTAATCTAGGATAAATTATGCCATATGTTTATGACACAACATGAGAACGAATCAATCTTGAATGGATGGGAGTGGAGTGGGAGCAATTCAAGTATCCTCTTCTGAGCATGTGAATAATGAATACTTGTAACATTTCCAAAAGAAGAGTCTGGGTAGTCTGTTGGAAACATGGGCATATGAGTTTGGAACTCATGGGAGATATCAACACAATAGATATAAATCCAGCAATCATCAGAATGTAGATTATTTGAAAGCCTTGAGGCTGGATGGCATTGCACAGTAAGAGAGGAAAAGACCCTGAGATAAAGCACTAAAGAACCCTAATATTGTGAGGCCCAGAAAGCGAGCTTGAAAGGTGTCCTAGGAGAAAAGAAAAGAATCAGAGTAATCTATTGTCACTGATTCCTGGAAATGGAGGTTTTTCAATAAATTGGGAGAGGTTTTCAGTGAAATCCTGATGAGAAGAAAATCAAAATGAAAACATAGGATTGACAGTTTGTAAGACATAAGGTGCTAATATCCTTGGAAATAACTCTTTCATTGGTGTGTTCAAAAAAAAAAGTTCAAGAAACAACAGAAAAAAGTAAGAAAAAATCAGGCAGAAATTCTTTATAATATGTGTTGTATTAATCAAATAACTCTGGGGAAAATAATGGACTTTAGAGAAGGTTGTGGCATTTCAAGTTTATATTTTAAAACAAAACTTAGTGGTTAATGTAAAATAACAATTATATTTATACTGCTTATGAAAATACCCAATGACAAAGTTAAGCTACTTTTCCAGCATTGGTGACTAATTAGTTTTTAGCTTATTTACATTCCTACTCACTTACATTCCTCATATATACATTTACCAAAGCAAGGTAATTGCTTTTTTATTTGAGTATTGTGAATAGTGCAAAATACAAATGCAATTTAAACCAGTTCTAAAAATAAAAAGGACTCCACTTTATTATTAAAAAATGTTTGGACATTTATTGACAATATTTGTTTGTCAAGACTCAGGCTTTAATTATTTAATTAACTATATAATTTTAATACTATCCATCTTGCAATAAAAACAAATGCATGTGTGTGAGTATCTGTGTCTATGGGGACAGAGACAAAGAGAGAGAGAGGAGGCTATTATCTTTGGAGACCAAAGTTTAAAATGATTATGCATATTGGTTAAATAAAAATAATATTTAAAAACCATTTAAAGAGGAAGAAATATTTTACTTACATTTTCCTATTAAACATAACCCAACATTAAAATGTTAGTGATACAATTATTAACAAAATTTTAGACTGCTAAATAGAGTCCAGGAATACATATTAATAAATGTTGCATCATATGTTGTTTAAGTCTGGACTTTTATACAACGTTTTATGTACCACATTTTTTAAAGGGTAAGCATATTTAATGTATGAATGCTAAATATAAGTGAAATATAAAACATTTTTTAGAACAGTAACAAAAACTAAAAATAATCTCATTCCATAATTCAATGAAAGCACCTGTAGTTTTTTTTTTTTTTTTTTTTAATGATAATGCCTCTGCAAATATTTAGAGAGATAACTAATTTCAGATAATGTAATTTGGGTTGCAGATGTCCAAATGGCACAATGCATACTCAAAAGGGGTAGTGGCTTCTTGAAGTTTCTTCCAGCTAATTGGATGTGAAATCAGCTGAGAGTAAAGCAAGGCCCAATCATAACAAGTCCACCTTAGATTCTTAGATTTTTGAGAGTGGACTACTTAGAAAATAGAGTACTCTTGCTTGGTGTTTTTGATCATTTTGAATTATTGCATTGAAAGAGCCCCTTCCAGTCAGACAGTAACACTTAGGAGACATTAATGAAGAAGAAAAACCCCATGACATCACACATTATCCTTCTATGAGATTTTGTGAATACAAAATGGTTAAATGAGACTGATCCAGCCAGTGTTGGGGGAGTGGAGGAGAAAGAGGCTATGTGAAATTGCTGAACCAATTGTTAAAATAAATTGTTGAATAAAGCAGTATGTTTATATTTTAGCCTACTATAAATTTTTTGTTAAGCTTAAGCATCTATAAAGAATTCAGATTTTCTGTGAGCAGAAGGAAAATCCAATATTATTTTCTATCACAAAAAAATATGTGAATGCAGAGTTAAGATAAACTTTTTAGTTAAAATGTTAAACTACGTCATTAAAAGACTCTATTTCCAGGTTAAGAAGTAAGGTTAGTAGTCAGCTTTTTATGATGAAGAGTAAAATCATCATGCATAGTAAAACCAATGGTTACATTTGTTTCATAAACATTAAAGAGATAAATAATCAGGTATTAAAGCCATTTTGGAAAATAATATTAACAATCTTTATACATATTTATATGTAGCAGTATATTGAAAAGAGTAAGTAAAACTAAGAAGATAGATTGAAATCTGATTTTATTATACTAATCATAGCTATTATTTAAATTTATATAATCCCATCATATTTTTAAAATATAGTAAATTATTGCCCTGGTCACGTGGCTTAGCTGATTGAAGTGTCATCCTGTACACCAAAAAGCTGGGGGTTCAATTCCTACTCAGGGCATGTACCTAGGCTGTGGGTTCAATTTCTGATCAGGATGTGTACAGAAACAACCAATGAATGTTTCTTGCCACATGGATGTCTGTCTGTCTCTTCGCTTTTCTGTTTCTCTCTTTCTGTCTCTCCCTCTTCATAATCAGTAAATGTTTCCTCCCGATCAGATTAAAAGGGATTGACTTTGTGGGGAATGGGTAGATGGGGAGGGGGACAGAGGGGAGCAAAAAGGGGATGGATGTAATACAACAACAATTAAAATAAATTAAAAAATTTAAAAAAGGATATACATATACAATTCTGTCCAGAAAAAATCCAATCTCTGTTAATACAATGAGAATGGTTTGAAGATATCCTTGTAACCTGATGGACAAAGACAGTGGAATGGAATATGCACGTGTGAGCAATGACAACTTCACTGTACTAGTCAGTGAGGGCCGTGGACCCCATTGAGTGTGCTGTGTGTCTATCACATTCAAAATGACTGAGTGAGCAGAGCAATTAATTTACATCAAATTTTGCATTAAGCCTGAACATTCTGCCGTGGAAACTATTCAGATGATTCAGAAGGTTGTAGTTATGGAGAACTGGTGATTGGAAACTTCATTACAACTATGTGCCCACTCATGCATCACATCTCATGAAAAGTTTATTGGCAAAACATCAAGTCACCCAGGTGACTCAGTCTCTCTACAGACCAGATCTGGTGTCCTGCAACTTCTGGCTTTTACCAAACTAAAATAACCTTCGAAAGGAAAGACATTTCAGTATATCAATGAGATTCAGGAAAATACAGCAGGATAGCTGATGATGGTTGGACAAATTGTGTGAGGTCCCCAGGTGCCTACTTTGAAGGGGACTGAGGCATCATTGCCTTATCTACAATGTTTCTTGTATCTTGTGTTTTCTTCAATAAATGTCTTTATTTTTCATAGTGCATGGCTGGATACTTTCTGGACAGTCCTCTCTATTTGTACCACATGCTCTTTAGCCAGCCATCTAACAGTGGAAACATTAGCTGTTTTGATGTCTTGGCCAACATGAATAATGCTTCAGTGAAAATATGAGTACATATATTCTTACGAATATATGCTTTCAGTTTTTGCATGCCAATACCCAGAAAATAGGTGACCGGATCATTTGGTAACCATATACTTAAAGTACTCATACAACACAACAAAAATAACAAAAAAGGCAATCTAATTTAAAATTTGACAGAGAACCCGGACACTTCTGCCAATAAGGCATACACATACCAACAGCTATAAAATGTTGTTCAACTTAATAAGCTATTAGGATTAAGGAAATGCAAATGAAAACTATACTGATATACCACCTCACATCTGATAGAATGTCTGTGATCAACAAGACAAGTAAAAACAAGTTAGAGAGGTTGTGGAGAAAATGGAACCCTCATTCACTGCTGTTGGGAATATTAATTGGCACAGCCACTATGGAAAATAGTAGGAAGGTTTCTTCAAAAACTTAAAAATAGATTTACCATAACTCATTATTTCAGTGACCTTGTTTTTGGTGCTTCCATAGATAATAATTTCTCAATTATAAATTTAATTAGTTTTTTGAAAAAAATATGTTTGTTTTTAGCATTAGGTAGAACACTAAAAGAGGGGCCCTGGCTGGTGGCTCAGTGGATAAGGCATCAGCCTGCAAACCCAAAGGTCGATGGTTCAATTACTATCCAGAGCGAATAACTAGGTTGCAAGCCAGGTCTCCAGCCAGGTCCTTAGCAAAGAGGCAGGTGAAAGGCAATCATACAGTGATATTTCTCTCCTTCTCTGCCTCTCTTCCTTCCTCTTTCTCTGGAAATAATAAATAAAATCTTAAAAAAAATAAAGAGTTGGAAAACTATCTCCTTATGCACTGCTTTATCATTGATGGTTAGTCTAAAGTATGACATAAAGTAGGTATTTAATACATTGTGGTGACTCATTGGAAATAAATTCAACTATTTACTGTTTCTTATAAATAGTTGTTATACATTTATTATGAAAATTTAAATTTGTAGACACTATAAGTAAAACCTAATATAACAGTGTTATAAGCTGATTATACAGAAACAGTTTAATATCTGTAGTTTAAATTAACATTTATTTGCTCTTTTAAGAATAATTGTAGTATTTTCCAATTACCTAAACATTTAAAGTAGCATTTAAAAATCAGGGTTTTCATACAATCAAAGAGATAGATGCACTACCATGTTTCTTGCAGCATTATTTAAACTAACCAAGATATGTGTTCTTCAACAGATGAATGAATAAAGAAGCGGTATACACTTTTTAAAATTGTTGTTGTATTGCAATTGTTTCACATTTCCCTCGCTCTCTGTACACTTTTAATGGAATATTATATTATCCAGTCATGAGAAAGGCAGAATCCTGCCATTTGAGAAAATAAGAGTGGATCTTGTAGGCATTATGGTAACAAAATAAGTCAGACAAAGAAAGACAAACATTATGATTGTGTTTAAGTAAGAAATCAAAAAACATCTAAACATATTTTATTTATTATTATTGTTGTGTTACAGTTGTTTGGTTCCCCCCACCCCACCCCACCCCCGTTGCTCTCCCCTATCCCCACTCCCCTTCCCCTAGGCAATCCCCACCCCTTTGTTCATGTCCTTGGATCTTCCACACCAACTCCTCATCTAAACCCTACCCCTTCTCTTCCCTCCTCTCTTCCTTCCTCCTCCCACCTGCCCTCTAGTCATAGTCATTCTGCTCCTTTTTCTTTTTTGCCCCATGACTGTTTTTTTTTTCTTTCTGTTTGTCTGTTTTGTTCATTAGTATCCCGGTGTTTGGTGAAGTGATATGGTATTTGTCTTTTGCCACCTGGCTTATTTCACTTAACATAATACTATCCAGTTCCATTCATGCTGTTGCAAAAGGTAGGAGTTCCTTCTTTCTTTAGGTTGTGTAGTATTCCATTGTGTAAATGAAACACATTTTTTTTTTTGATCCGTTCATCCCCTGAGGGGCACTTAGGCTGTTTCCAGTGCTTTGTTAACAGTAGAATGGTGGTTATAGGGTATAGTATAGATGGAGAGTATGGGAGATATTATTTTAGGCCACCAACTTCCAATTAGAGTGCAAATAAATCCTAAAGATCCAATACAAAACATAGTGATTATAGTCAATAATACTATACTATAAACTTTAAAGTTTAAAAGACTAGAACTGAATTTTCCTCCACAAATGTTTTAAAAATTATGTGACATGATAAAAATGTTAGCTAATTCTATGACAGAAATCATATTTCAATATAGTATAAAAATGTATCAAATCAACATGTTGCATACCTTAAACTAATAGTGTTACATGTCAATTGCATCATAATTTAATGGACATGGACAATAGTGTGGTAATTCCAACAGTGTGGGACTAAGTGATAATGGAAAAAATACAATGAAGATTAAATGTTAAAATCATGACTTTCTTTGTATTTTTTGTTATTTTATCCCTTTGTATATATTTTTGTTTTTGGGGAACTTCCCAAGGCCAATTTCAACACTGTAAACAGTGATTTCAACCTATTTTTTATCTCATGGCACACATAAATTAATTACTCAAGTTCATACAGTGCACCAAAATATATGCCTGACAAAAATGTAAGTATAATTTTGATTAATTGACACTGATAGCTATTGTTGTGTTGCATATTATTATTTTTTAAATCTAAGGAAAAAGATGTCAGCACCCCTGACTAAATAGTCTGGTGTTGCATTTCAAAAAAAAAAAATATTGTGGTGCACCAGTGTACCTTTCGTGGCACACTGCTTAAAAATTACTTCTCTAAATTATGAAAAAGCAATTCCAAAGTCTGAAAAGCATTGAAGCAAATTTTGTTACATTTTATTCTATATTTCTCTTAGCAATATCAATGCAAAATAATATAATAAGTACCTAATGAAAATAGCTTAAAATCCAATTAAATAAATAAATTTAAAAAACACATTGAATTAAATGTGAAGTAATCTCAGGTTAACAAAACTTTAATTTTGGTACCTATGTACCATAGCAGAAAACTGGTATAATAAAGACCAGAAAAGAGTTTTTCTAGGTCCATTTCTTTAATGATCCAATTTATCAAGCTTACAAAATGTTACCCTGTGGGAAAAAATTAGTTGACATAGCAATATTTCATAGGCATTATAGTGTTTGGAAAATGGCCTAATTTTAAATTAAGGTATTATTATAATAGTTAATTAAGCTATGTAAATAATGTCTGTTATTATCTACAACTTGTCCTTAAATAATCTAAAGTAAACATATAAAACAAACAGAACATATTCACATTTAAAAGCAAGTATATATGTTTATGCTCTGATACATAGTGGTATATATTTTAGTTGTTTTAAATGTAATTTTTAAAACTATCTGCATTCTGGATTGCAGGTAATTATTATACATAGCCATTAATCACTTTTCAACTGTTGCTTTAATTAATTTGCATATACAAAGAAACTATGTTTTTGGTCTTATTGTTTTAATATTTTAGTATTAAATTATTTACAACACATTTTAATGCTAATTTATTTGACCAATGATTTTGATTCTCAAAGCTATGAAGGTTTACACTGAACCTTTATTGAACCTCCTCAGTCTCGCATTATGCTATATATAAAACAATGCACATTTACTTTATTTTTTAAGATTTTATTCATTATTTTTAGAGAGAGGAGAAGGGAGACAGGAAGAAAAGAAAAGAAACATCAATGTATGGTTGTCTTTCACCTGCCTCCAGCTGGGGACCTGGCTGGAGACCTGGCTTGACACCTGACTTGCAACCTGGGTATGTGACCTGACTGGGAATTGAACCAAGGACACTTATATATGCTATTTTAAATTAGTTTTGGAAATTATGTTTCTATGTTCATTCATGCAAGTAGACATGTTTGATAATATAGAGAATTGCCAGTTTTAGTCTACCATCTTCATTCCAGTAATTTCATTAACATACATATTTTTAAGTATAGAGCAAGTAATAGATAAGACTTGCCATCTAATTTCTTCTTATACACTTCTGTTTGGAACTTTTCTGTTTGTTTGCTTTAATCACCTGGTTGTACCTCCAGTGCATCCAGCCTAATTAACATTCACCATTGCATGCTGTAAATATTATAATTTTTTAAGATCTCAAATGATATTTTAGGATAACAAGTGCAGAAATTAAATTTTTTATGGAGTTAACATGGCTTTTTAAAATGCATTTTGTTGCTAAATTCTAACCCATGTTCTTCAAGATTTTGCAGTTATTTATCTACATATTTTGGAGGCAAGCAATGCAAAATTACTTGTGCAGGGTGAGTCACTCCAAGGAAGGTGACTAAAGACAGCATATTAGTAATGCCTGACAAAGTAACTTATTATTCAAGCACTGAAGGTGACAAGAGATTGTATTTGAGTGCATGGAGATGGAGAGGCAGAAAAGGAAAAACATCAGTACAAGCTATAACTACTAGAAAATGGAAAGAAAAGAATGAAGTTCAAGTTCTGAGAGATACCAAATAAAAGCCTGCCCACACTACTTATCAGCTGCACACAGGCCAAGCTCCTCAAGGAAATCCAATTTGTATGGAGAAAGTGACCAAAGAGTAGGGCCTGCAAATGACCCGATGCTGTCCTAGCAACGTTCACAGAAGAAGCAACTTTCCACAATTTGAACTGTTTTTCACCAGCTCTTGTCATTTATAAGAAACTACTCTTTTTAAAATGGCACAAAAATACTAATTTGTTCAGAGTTGCTATTATGTATTATATTTCTAAAATTAAATAAAAAGGTACTGACCACTGAAGCTGTGAATTCACGTTTTCTCAAGTACTGGACCCTTTAAAATCTGGAAAAGTTTATTCTAAAATATTTTAAAAATACATCCTTGATCACTTAAAGAAATCTAAACCTAATTAAGCAAAGTAAATATAAAACAGTTTGACAGGGGATATTTCAGATAAATATTCAAAAGTGAATGTAGATCAGATAGTAGACTACAAGAGAGCATTACCCTAGAAGACAAGCACTATAGTGACAAAAAGGTGGCTGATACAGCAATGATTTATTTATAAAGAAAAGACCAAAGTTATAGGAGATGAAAGAATATTGCCATCATCATTTTAAATGTAAGAAAATGATGTATAGCAACTGAAAACAAAAAATCCTGGGTTAAAGAAAGAAAGACTTTTGCATCAAAGAAGTAATTTACATAGTACAACAGTATCCAAAGTTGGTCATGAAATCATGAAATTGCCAAATTTCAAGTGAAATATATCAACAGATATGATTCTGGGTTAGTATAACCACTGGAGCCTAATAGTAGACTGGTATGTATATATGTATGTAGGTGTTTATATAAGCTTTTATTACTAATTTTATCAATTTGGAAACAAATCAAGAGAAATTGTGTTGGGTAGAGTTAATTTTTCATATATTTACAAGTAAACTGGGATGAGTTTCCTTTACCCTAAGTTTCTTTCAATTCTAATTGACTTTATTCATTATTTCTATGTACATTGATGTGCAACTCTCTCAATGGTGCTTCTATGGTTATTAGCTGCCTATGTGCACAGTAGAAATTAATTGCATCACTGTTGTTTAAATGTACTGCAGCATCAAAAATTCTTCAAAGCATTTGTTGGCTTAATGTTGTTCAAACTAATCTATTAGCTATAGCTATGTTTAAATCCATGTTGTCTTTATGTTGAAATGGAACAATTTTTCAGCTTGATAAAAAAATGCTCTAAGTATCCTCAAAGTATCACTTTCTAATGTGTATGAGTAAATGTTCTAACTATAAATTTCATTTTATAGCAATTACATATATTTTCAAGGTTTATTTTATCTATATCATTTTACAAATATAGATTAAACTAAATATTCATTTAACATATTTATATATTTATGAATATAGTTAAATGTAAAATACATAAAAGTATGACTATAAAATATATATACTTATATAAATTTGAGGTAAAGAACATACATCTAGAAGATATTTACATTACAATATTGCAAGCACTTCAACTTACATTGGCATTTAAATGATTTCAGTTATTTCTATTGAACTTCTGTGTGTTAACTAGCTATTAAATTTAGTCTGGGTTTTTTACCATAAAATTTATTTTGTCTCAATATTATTTTCATTAATTGTTTTGAAGAATCTAAAAAGATAGACATATTTCTTAGAAAGTTGCTAAATTACTTAAGTTTACTGAAATTTAACATAATCTAGTTATTAAAAAAAGATGGCAACATTAATAGTAAGATGTCATCAAGGTATGGTTTTTCACTTTGAACAGATTTAGACTAATACAAAAAGTTTATTAGTTCACATGAAAAATCTATTATACTTTACTTTCAAAATAATAAAATACAGTTAAGTAAGAACATTTAGTATTATTTTCTAATGTCAGTTAATTAGCATTATCTGAACTGTCTCAGGAATACTTTGTTAGGTCATGCCAGCAGGGGAAAAACAACCCTTTTTTTCACAACATCTCATTCCTAACTAAAAATAGTGTTGCAGTTTGATTCCATATTTTTATTCACAAATGTTTCATTACTTGTGGCTATGTTAAAAATGTATATTGCAACATTAAATACAAATCAAAAATTTTTAATTAAAATTGGTTTCTGGTATTAAAAAAGAAAGATATCTTACATACACTTTTCTTGCAGCATTTTCTTAGAAGAATTGGTTGTAAATTGTTTCTATGTCTTTCTGAGGTGTATTTAAATATTTTATGTTAAATGAGCCCCATGGCAATCTTTCATTCTAAGAGAGTCTTCCTTGGGGAAGTTGGAGATTTCTATTTGAAACACGTACGTGAAGGAAGCTGGCCTTCCTATGTGAGTTTAGCCAAGGAAGGGCAATATGTGCTTGTTGAAAAGATGCAGGAGACTTTATGTTGACTTAGGATAAAGACAGTATGTATAAAATGGATTCTATCTGGCTATAAGGGTGAGATATTTTGGTTTTACTAACCTTTCTAGCAGATTAGCTGTGATGCGTATCACAGTCTGCTATAATTCTTATTCAGTAATAAAACATTTATTTTTTCTACATTTTGTGATTAGGTTTAGTGGATTGGCAGAGGATTTTATTTTTAATAAAAATTCCCCAACAAACCGACAATGAGAATGAGATTGATCTGGCACTTCCTGACTAGCAGACCAGCTGAGGGTCTTCCGGTGATGCAACAGTAAGGCAAATTATAAACTGACTCCCTCTGTCTCATTGCTTTTCTAAAACAGGAAGCAGATAAAGCACTCTAAATGAAGATATTATGATTAAGGAAGCATCAGTAGTATTGGTTTTTAAATCCTGTCAAAATCAACATTAGTTTTGATGATGTAAAAATATAGTAATACAGGAATCAAAGTATTACTCATAAAAAGCTAGTCTCTTCTAATATCTTTCTTATTTGGTATATGTGGATATACCAAACACACACACACACACATACACACACACACACACACACACACACACACACACATATATATACACACACACACACACACATATATATATATATATATAATATTTTGATGATGCCTCATTTGGATGAAATGAGGTGTTTATGTGGGCTCTTAGAATGTATATTTCCCAAGTAAATGGAATTCTGGTATTTAAGGATAGATATAATTCTTAGAGAAAAGTTAAAGAGACTCTAGGAAATACAGAAATGACAAGAGCAAAGGATTTAGAATGTCACAGAGGGGCAAAAGCCTCACTTAGGAAATAATTGGCAAACTGCTGAAAATTGATGGATTGAAGGCATCTCAGAGGTAGGCATTGCTGAAATATGTTTCAATAAATTTCCTTTATGCTATCCTATACTGGCTGTTGCTAGTAGATAGTGATGCTATTTATTCCAGTGGTTTTCAACTGATGTGCAGCAAGAATTTTTAAACACACAATTTCTGAATATTAAGTCAGGGGCACTGACCTTTTCAGTCTTAGATCGTCAAATAAAAGAATAAGAGTAATGACACCAACAGCCAACACAACAATAACTGCCTGGTATGAATAAATCAAAATTATTCTTATTATTTGTGTCAGATTAGCAAAAGAAATTGCCAACAAAACAAAAAACAACCAACCAAATAGGAAAAGGTGTTTAAAAACAAAACTCCAACAACAGGTTAATATTAAAAAAAAAAAAAAAAGAAAATAAGAAAAAATCTCATATGACTCAACACCAATTAAAAAATGTGCAGACCTGAACAGACCCCTCTACCAGGCAGATATACAAATGGCCAACAGATGTATGGGAAGATGCTGAACTTCACTAACTATGAAGAAAATTCAATCTATCTCTTTGTAACCTGTTAGAATGGTTATTATTATATAAAAAGACAAGTAAAAAATAAGAACTGGAGATTGGAGAAAAGGTAATCTTTATTCGCTGCTGGTGATGTAAACTGATACAGCTACTATAGTAACCATTATGTGGGATCCTCAAAAAGTTAAGAATAGACTGTGCCTCCTTCCATAACTAAAAAGGAATACAATTACCTCAAAACCAGAAACAACCAGAAGCTCCAGGAAATCAAGTTGTATGAAGTACAACAAACAAAGATATAAAGAAGAAACATCCAGACAGGTAGGGTGGAGCCAGGGTGGTGAGTACAAGGCATGGCTGCAGGGGTGGCAGTAGCTGTGGCAGAAAGCACAGCCACACAGTAAAAAGTAGGGACACTTAGGGAGCACTCCCAGCACTAGATCCAACTGCACAGCTCATGGTTCCACCACTGGAAAAAATAGAGCCTCATTGCTTCTGACTGTGAAAACCAGTGGGGGTTGGGGCAGAAGAAGAAATTTCTGGTCTCTCAGCAGAGTCTGTTTAGAGGCCCCCACAGTCCTAAAATGTCCACAGACCCACCCACTCTTGGAACCACAACCAGGACAATAGCTAGAGGGGCACCAGCCCCACACTAGAAGTAGAAGTGTCTAGAAAAGGGGTGAGTACTGAGCAAGCAGCCTTATCCCCTCTCAGACCCCTTCTCTATATACAGTGCCACAATGTGGTGAAACTCTATGTACAGTGTGCCACACTGATCAATACCTAAGGCTCTGCCCCTTACAATGTAACTGGTGCAACAGCTCTACCAAGACACAGAGGTAAACTCTGTCAAGTTGCAGAGACAGAGAAGTATGGGAAAGAATCGAGGTTCTATGGGAGAACTAAGTAATGAGGAGATAGCCAACCTAACAGTCAAGGAGACAGCCAACCTAACAAATGCAGATTTCAAAACACTGGTAATAAAGATGCTCATAGACATGACAGATATGCTTGAGAATAACAAACACAGAAGAAAGAAGGAAAGGCTATGCTACATAAAATGAAGAAAAACCCACATGAAAACAGTTGTGAAGGGAAGAAAACAGGGGTTCAAATCAATGATTTGGAACATTAGGAAGAAAAACAGTCAACCAGTTCAGAATGAAGGAACAAAAATTGAGGAGAGGCTTAGAAACCTCTGCAACAACTTTAAAGGTACCAACATATGAATCATAGGGGTGCCAGAAGGAGAAGAAGAGCAAGAAATTAAAAACTTATGTGAAAAAATAATGAAGGAAAACTTCCCTAATTTGGTGATGGAAATAATCATACAAATCCAGGAAGCACAGAGAGTCCCAAACAAGCTAGACCCAAATAGGACCACATCAAGACATATCATAATTAAAATGCTAAAGGTTAAAGATGAAGAGAGAATCTTAAAAACAGTAAGAGAAAATAAGAGAGTTATCTACAAAGGAGTTCCCATAAAACTGTCAACTGATTTCTCAAAAGAAACTTTGCAGGCAGGGAGAGTCTGGCAAGTATTCAAAATGAGGAAAAACAAGTTCCTACAACCAAGATTACTCTATCCAGCAACACTAGCATTTAGAATGGAAGGGTAGATAAAGTGCTTCCCAGGCAAGGTAAAGCTAAAGGAGTTCATTGTTACCAAGCCATTGTTATATGAAATGTTAGAGGGACTTTTTAAGAAAAAGAAGGGCAAAACTATGAACACCAAAATGACAACAAACTCACAACTATTAACAACAGGATCTATAAAATAAAAACAAAAATAAACTGAGCAAACAACCAGAAAAAGGACAGAATAATAGGTATAGGGATCATTTGGAGGGTTATCAGCTAGAAGGGGGAGAAATGGTGCAGGGATTAAGAAGCGTAATTGGCAGGGACAAAATAGACATGGGGGGATGTTAAGAGTAGTACAGGAAAAGGTGAAGCCAAAGAACATATGCACGACCCATAGACATGGACTAAGGAGGATGGGGTTGCTGGAGGGAAGGACCCTCCAGCAGAGGGGAGAAAAGATACTGAGCAGAGGGGAGAAAAGGGAAAATAAATTGGGACAACTATAACAGCATAGTCAATAAAATATACATTTAAAAATTAATAGCAGAATTACCATATTACCCAGCTACACCTTTTTTGGGTATCTATCTAAGAATTTAAAAAATGTTCACAAAGATATATGCATCCCTGTATTTATGGCAGCATTGGTCATGGTGACAGATATGAAGACAACCAAAGTGTTCTTCAATAGAGGTTTGGATAAAGATGTGATACATGTGTACTATGAAATAATATTCAACCACAAAAATAAATGAATAAAATAATAAAATAAAATAAGAAATACTGTATTTTGTGACAAGAAGGATATATATTGAGAATAGCATACTAAGCAAAGGAAGTGAGACAGAAAAAGTTAAGAACCATATGATTTCACTGGTATTTCAGATATAAAACTGAAAGCAAAACTGAACCAACAACAAAAACAAAATTCATAGACTCAGACAACAGCATAGTGATTACCAAAGGAAAGGAGGACAGGGATTAGAAAGGGATAGAAGGAGTTACAAATAAGGTGATGAAAAATGATTTTGTTATTGATGAGAGGAAGGCAAAGGGACTAGACATCACTCCTAATGAACCGGGGCCGGAATCTGTTTGCCCCATCATGGAACACTGGTTCATTCTCCAGGAGATCATAGCCTTGCTTCACTAAGAGGATTAATGCTCCTCCCTTCCCCAACTGGTACCAGATTGTTGGGGGCCACAGTAGGGGATGCTGGGCCATGGAAGCCTATCGATCTAACTAGGGGGGATAAATCCATTTGGACCCTGCAAAAACGTGCCAAGTCAATTGGTCACTTTGAAAAAGGTTGTGCGTCCTGGCTGGTGGCTCAGTGGATTAGGTGTCGGCCTTTGAACCCAGAGGTCGCTGGCTCAATTCCCAGCCAGGGTACATAACCAGGTTGCAAGCCAGGTCCCCAGCCACCTCCATAGTTGGAGGCAAGTGAAAGGCAACCATGCATTGATGTCTCTGTCCCTCTCTGCCTCTCTTTCTTCCCCTCTCTCTAAAAATAATAAATAAAATCTTAAAAAACAAAACAAACAAACAAACAAAAAAGTGGTTCTGGTATTTTCCAACCCCAAAGTATATAACCCCAGGGGAACAAAGAGACCCTCCCCATCCCCTGCCCATGACCTTCACTTGCCCTATGCCCTCTCTCTGGGCACACACCTGTCTCTCCATGACCCTGTGACCCTAGCAGTCTTGGAGCCCACGTCCCTGCGGGCTCCACACGCCGGCTCCGGGGATCCCCAGTACCGCAGCACAACGGGCTGCTACTGAAACGCTGGCCAAGCGGGCTATATGCTGTGTCAGGCTGAACTTGAACCTGGAGCAGCAACTCCCGGACACGAAAACGCGCTTTAAGCTTGGTTTGGCTGAGGGCATCACTGTACCTTTTTTTCATGGCGAGACCAGCAGAAATGGGCGAACTGCCTTCATTTTACATCATTAACAAAGTTTACTACAGGACCCCCACCTTCCTGTGTGGGTGTCAGGATATTATTTTCCTTCCTATACCACAAGAACTCCATTTCCACTTCTACTGATAACACGTAAAAACTAGGTGTTCCAGAGACGCTGAGTTTGGTCCTGAACAGAACAGGAAGGAGGTATTCTAGAGACCTTACTATTTTCTCATAGTTTACTTGGCTCTCCCTAATCACTTCAATTACTTAAAGGATCTTATTTTACTAGGAAACAGACATTTAATTACCCTATTTTTCTTTCTGCATTCCCAGTCATGATCCCTATACATATAAGAAAGGAAGGACTGATGTCCTGGTGTCCTGAGAATACAAGTACACCAGAAAAGATAAAGAACACATAGAAAAGAAAAACTTCTAATTAGCAGACCCACAAAAATCTAGCATTTATTGACAGAGGCTACAAAGGTAGGTCCAATTCCATGTGATTAACATTGGGATAGAAGGGCTCTCCCATAAACGTTCACGGATAAACAAGGGTGGGTGCCTATCACTTATTATTCATGGAGACATAATTGACTACTATCATAATACTGCTATTGATTTTGACCATTGTGAAAAATTACCCATAGGTTGTATCTGTCCTAATGATTTAAAAAAATCAATTAAAACTATGCACATTAAACACTGAAATTTCAATATAGGCACTTCAATGGATATCTCATAATAAGACCTCAATCCTGGAAAATGGCCATTTATGTCTTTGTTTCACATGTGGGAAACAATATTTGAAAGAATATAATAATTATCAAAGCACCTAGATTACTGTGTATATGTAATGCTTCTTATGTGATTGATGGATGGGCAAGAGCAATTTATTGAGCTTTACAAAAAAATCCTCAGATAAAAATTTAGATTAGCAATCAATCTTCAGATTCAAGCAATAAAAACATCACATAAGTTTATGCAATTAATGTATAACAAAGACTTTTACACATTGCTAGTCAAGAACCTGATTGTCATTTATCATTAGTATATTCAAAGGTAATTCCCCAAGATAAATATTGGGCTTGGATGAAAAAATTCATCCTCATAATCTGATAATTTTTCTTTGTATTTTATTAGGCATTCTTGAGATATTCAGATAGCCTTATTTTTCTGTAACTACCCAGTAAAAGATGACATAACAATGGAGATAATGAAAAAAATACAGTGTCACCACAAAATAGAAACAAATGGAGACATTGTAAGAATAAATACAAACCAAAAATCATGATAATAATTTTAGATTTCCTTAGTGTCAAAGGAAAACAGAACCAACCCTCTTTTGTCTATTATCACATTTTTTTAAAGCTTTATTTCAAAATTGTTTCTCTATATCTTTGAGAGATATGCAATTTTTAAAAAATGATAGATAAGCTTCTTGCCAATTTTGCATTCCAGGGGTGGCTTTCCTGAAGTTCTTGGAATTTAAACTTCAAGAAGGGTGGTAGCCAGTTCACCCCTCTCTGTGGGAATTTAACAAGGCACTTGAGTCCAAGTTATAACTTCTGTTTGTCAAGAAGATGTAAAAAGTAAGTATAGATGCAAAAATGAATTTAATTTCTGAAAATGAATCCCACAAAATGATTTTAGAAAATGTATTTTAGAATATTGACTATGTTTATGAAAATAAAATCAATAACACAATATTTTTCTTCTTAACACACTCTCATTACTTATCACTAGACTTTTTATCAACTGTTAGGTTTTCTATATACCCCATAATAACAATAAAGTATATATAATATACATAGCATCTTATTACTAATCTTAGTAAGATACAGCATGCCAGTATCTTTGTGTTAATACACTGCACACTTGCAGAATTTCTATTTTCAAAAATTTAATTATTCACATCAATAATATACAGGGGTGGGCCAAGTAGGCTGACAGTTATTCATATGGAAAACTATATAATACAAAATTAAATAAGAAGTAGCTTTGTGTTTCACATACAACTGCAAACCTAATTTCACCCATATCTGAACTTTTAATATTTTTTAAACTATTGTTTGTAGTAAGTTTTCTCAAGAAATATTTGGAAAAAAAATTGGAGCATATCTCCACCATTAGATGATTTTTCAAAATTCCAACTTTTAAATATATGGCTTCCAATGATTCAAGAGATATTTATTTCAGTAGTAGTGGTATATTAATTTGTTCATATGTTAGTTAATCACTAAAGTATAACATACAATAAAATATTATACTGCATTAATGTGTAAATATAATACAATACTATTAAAATAAACATGAATATTTAATTAATATAGTTTTGGATGAAAATTTTAATTATTATATATTTAACAGTAAATTTTCTACATCTACTCCTAAATATGTCCAATAGAAATTGAGCCTACAATTGTTGATTGATTAGAAAAACAATTCCTTTTCAAATTATCATGTCTATAGCATTTAGTGTGTATCCATAAGCTGTACATTTTACTTTCTTTTGATAAAACTGCACATTATACTTAAGAAGATATTATTTTTATGCCACTGGATGTAAACATTATTTTTAATGAATTCAGTGTCTCTTCTGAATTACTATTGAGCAAATCTGTCAATATTTTTATTGGATATGAAGAAACAATGGATCTAATAAAGGAAGAGGTGAGGATGCAATGATTGGGCTGTGACAGAATAGGAAGTTCATTAGTATAGATGCACTTTTGTCTTGCTTCCATATCATTCATAATTAAAATATAGTATAGATGTTTATGTACTGTGAAAGGGTTGGGTATATGACTTTCTTGAGATGATGTTTTGAAATAGGTGTTTCATGAATTCAGTTAACAGGTTTTATGTATAGTTTATACAAATACCATTTTGAAACATTAAATTTTGATTAGTCAATGGGACTTGCTTTCTTTGGAAAATGATAAAATAGTTCATTAAAGTGGATAGGTCAAAATTTCAAATAATACATTATTTTTAAATTATATTAATGATATTCTGACTTTGTTACTGAAAAATGAAAAGCCTATCTTTCACATAGATAGAGTCAACCTAGAGAATGCATATATTTTAAACTAAGAAACCCAGATTTATAACATCAATCTGAAAAAAAATGTGTTGCAACATTAGTCATACTACAGATAAGGCAATTTTACTTTACACTCAGACTTCTAAATAGCTTCATACAGTTCATTCTAACGCCACTATAACCTGAATAATAAAGATAGGCATAACTTCAAAAAGATATACTGTCCAATTCTGGAGGCACAAAATAAACATGATATATTTTGTAACCTGTGCCAGGATATAATTTGCAGTTGTAGTGTCTTTTTGTACAATATATGTGAATCTGGAGATGATTTAAAGGTAAATGTTACCAGGCTGTTTCAGAGAATTTTAGGACACCCGCCCCTTGCATCTCACTCACCCCATCATAATTTCTGTAGCACCATAGATTCTAGAATATGAATGTGCTGCTCCAGCAACTGAGCTTTGAGTCTTACATTCATATAGCTGCCTAATTTGATCTCCACCTGCATCGGTCAAGACACTTCAATAATTTCAGGGACTTTATATGACATGCCATTGAAAGTGAAGAATTGAAATGATAGGGAACAAATAGGCCAATGCTTGGGGTAGTGATATAATAAATGGCATGCCTAGAAGTGAAAATAGACATGAAATTATTATAATAAAAGTAGTAAGAGCTGCAACAGAGTTATGGTTATACTTCTATGAGTCCACTAATATATATTCTGTCTCAATGAGAACCCTGAGAGAAAAGAACCAAGAACCTGACCCTAAAGAACACATTTAACGAATAAGCATTATATGCAATTAGCAAATGAAAATAAAATCAGAACATCAGAATCAAGTTAAAAAAAGAAAAATGAAAGAGAAGTTATGATGCCAAAATCTCCCCGGAGAAAATTTTAAGCCACATTCATGGTTGTCATTAAAAATCAAGCACCCAAAAGGGCCCTTGGCATTGATTTTTGTGAAGTGGAAGACATCTTGTGAGACAAACAGTATGCATACATGTATATATGCGTGTACACCCAACAAATGCTGTAGATAACAGCAACATTGAGTTCATTCATTTCTTTTTCATTTAAAATGATTTCTGTGGTAATGTATATTATAAAGACAATGTTGTCTTAATTTAATAATGGTTGCTTGATTTTTCATATGCTTCAATTTGAACTGTAGCATATTTTTTTATGGAGAGAAAAAAGTAAAATAAATTTTTCATTAAGAATGATAGTTTTTATTCATTATTTTAATTTTAATTCTTCTTGGACAATTTATTTTTTACATATTGTTTGGAAAACTTTAGACAAACACAGAAATAATTGCTTGTTAATCCTCTACTTGTCAATCACTGCTAATGTGTGTATTTACTCACCTTCATGCATATATATATATATATATATATATACGCACACAAATATTTTGTTAATACATAGCAATATTGTTAGTTGTATACATTTTATTCATGCTATTTATTCTATACATTGCAATATAGATTTAATATTTTACTATGCCATTAAACATTTTTAAAAATATGATTTTAATGGTTGTGTTATAGCCTATGAAAAATCTGATATATCACCTCTTGTTCTAATTCCCTCTATTAGATTTGTGGACTGTTACCAATATTTGTCATGTAATATAATTATAAAAGAGACAAAAAACAGTTCAATATGCATTTTAAATATCAGTGATCTCTGGGAAATATGCAGGCACATTTCAATGATATATTTATATATAGACATATTAAGTGTTATTAAAATTATATATGTTACAATTATACATGCATAAAATTAAGTACAATTATATATATATATATATATATATATATATATATATATAATTTCCTTTCAGACATGTATTACCAATCAATAATTCTGTTGAGTATTTGAGTGTTCAATACCAGTTTCAAAGGAAAGACATCAACTAATTTAGATGTAATTTTCCTAAATCCTAGTAAGTCAAGCTTTTAACATTTTTCTATTACCAATACTATAGTTTTTTTTTTCAATAACCAATAATTTATACTGCATAAGTATATAGCATAAGTTATAGGTATTGGAAATAAAACCACTTTCCATGAAGGCATGTGTAGAAAGGATGATGTGTAGAAAGCAGCTGGGGTTCCACATTAGGGCACGATGGGGTGACATGGTCCTCACTGAAGGCTGATTAGGCAAGGCTTCAGGGTCACCAGGCAGGACAGAGGAAAGGAAGACAGCTCAACTTGGCTGAAGGAGGAGCTAGGCAGTGACACAGTCGTTAAATCCTCAACTTACCCCTTCGGGAGCTGTGAGGCTGAGATGAGCCTTCAAAGTGTTCCAAGACTGGGTCTAGAACACTGGGCTATTGTATAATCCTGTGAGGGCTGCCATAAAAAATGAGTGAATGTGAGGGACACATTCAGTGGCTTAACAGCAGAAATCTGTTTTCTGTGTTCAAAGGTTTTAAGTTAAAAATCAAGATGTTGGAACTTTCTGGCATACAGAGCACTGCCTCATTGTATTCTCTGTGCGCCCACATTCCTGGTGTCTCTCTTTTTCTAAAGACACCAGTTGTCTTGGGCTAGGACCCCACCTTTGTTATCTCATTTAACTTTAATTACCTTGTAAAGGCCTTTCCCCCCAAATACAGCCACATAGATGGAAGATTAGGGCTTTGACATGGGAGTTTTGAGGAAGCACATTTCAGTTCCCAAGATTCCTGCATTGTTTAGCCCTCCCATGAGAGTGGCTTGGGGAGGTGGGCAACTCCATGGTCTGAGCGAAGCTCTTTGGCTCAATCAGCTACTCCCCAATTTCTGAATATATAACTAAAATGAGCATGTTTAACAATTGGCAAAAGCATAGCATGTATTCTTTACCTCTAGGGTAAAATGTGTCGTTGTAGGAAGATCCAAATGAAAGAACTTAAAACTGTTTATCCTCCACCAAGATAGTCAATCAAAAAAAAATCAAACTTTTTAGGGACAACAGCATATCAAATAATTTTAAAGATATAAAAATGTAAGTCTACAACCATCCTTCGAGAATTCTGTCAAGTCTCTACTCTTCATTGTTTGTGGTTCCCATTGGTCTATTGTTCTATCAATAATTAGGCAGATACTTCTTTAAATGTCTGGAACCACTAAGTGTCTTGATCTCTTCTGAGAGCTGTGTGTGTGTGTTAGGGCATGCCTTCAACACTCAGTCAGGAGCTATCCCTTCCTGTTTGCAGAGTCACCGAGTCAGCCAGAGACAAGAGTCTGTAAGGTTTTTTCTGCGCCTATGCTTAGCCCTTCCCAAATGCATAAGCTTCTAGACTCAGAAACATGACATAGTTTAAGTCTCCCCGTGAATTTCATTTCTTTAGATTATATTTGCTCCATCAGTTACTTGGCAACTCCGAGAGCCCAGCTTTTAAACAATTTTGTTTTAAAATTTTATTTTTTAAAAAGTACCCCTAGGGGAGAGGCTTCTTTTCTTGACATTTGTTCAATCCAGAATAAATAAAGACAGACTAGTGTCAGGTAGGGGCTGGGGCAAGTGTCCTGTTCCCCTCTGCATCCGACTGGCCCTTCCACCAGAGCCTGCCTACTAGCTAGCCTTCAAACTAATCTAATCCCAGAGCCCGGAGCACTGAGCCCAGGGACAGCCAGCATAGCCACCCTGAAGGACCTGCAGGTGTTGCCTTTGGGTACACTGCCTCTTTGTTCTAGGGTAATACAGCCCCCTTTGTTCTAATGGGTATAGAAGCCTGCCCCTGCTGTAAACTAAACTCCTGTTGCAGGAGTGGGAATCTTGCGTAGGCCCCCAAAACCCCCTCCCTTTCCCCCAAAAGTCACCCGGCATCCCAGTTGCTAGCCTGCTGTGGCTTGCAATAAAGCACCAGTCAAATCTCTTGAAGGCTCTGCACAGGTTTTTCTTTGCCACCAACCCAGAAACAGTCTCCCTGAAATCCAGACCTGCAGACCTGCTTGAAAGCAGATCTCACAAGTTGTAATTAGGATCTTCCATGGAGCCACAAAACATAAAATCCTGATAGTTCTCTGGAACGGGGCTTTGGAGGAGGAGGTCAAGCACTGTTCTTCCTCCTTTGGTGGCTACCAGGCTGCTGGTTTTCAAGTCGACTGCAGAGCAGGGTCCTTGGGTTTTAGAACAGAACAAGAACAAACCTACACAGGTTTTCATTAATATTGAGATTCAGAGATATGTTTTAAATAACCATTTCCTAGTTGATGCAAGTCTTTGGTTAATTTCCAGAGTTCTGGAAAAGCATTCTGATCATTTTTGCTAGGTTTCACATTGTTGTTTATAGAAGAGAATTTTTAGAGGTCTTAACCTTTTTCAATGACATCACTCCTTGCATATACACTACTGATATATTTTTTGTAAATCATAAAAAGAGAAATTCATGGAAAATAATGACATAAAGTAACATAACATTTTTAGATTTAAAAGTCAATTATTTATGTAACACAAAGTTGAAATTTTAAATGACTATTGAAAAATATAATCATTAATATTTTATGCATATTCAAATTCATGTACTATTTTATAACATCCTCAGGTAATATCTTTATTTTGATGAATTGTTAGGTTTAAAAATAGGTGAGTCATTTTAAGAAAGTCATGAACTCTATCTAAGAAAATTTAAATGAGACATTGTTGTTCATATCCTGTTTAGTCTAACCCTTGGTTGGCTCTCCATCAGTCCATATTCTCTTGTTTACCTGTAAACCACCACTTAATTTCTTCTTCATTAAAATTATTTTTTAAAGCAGGATTAAGTTTATGATGCTTATCTCATTCTCTGTTATTTTTTATTGCTCTCAGTTTTTTCCATGAGAATACAGTATATAAGAATAGACCAATAAATGCTTTGTACACCAGTACCAAATGATTGAAAGAGAAACTCTCATTTTACCATTTGTTTCTTTAGAATCAGGTGAACCAAAGCAATGATTCACAATACTGTGAAAAAAATGAATATCATTGATAGCAACTAAAAGATGGATGCAGAAATATCATTAGTCATCTAAAGATGGTGCTGGATTAATGTTAAAGACTAAAGAAGTAACTCTGCATATATGTCTCTTTTACTTAGTGTTCTTTCTTAGTAATGAATGAAATGAGACAGTTTATCTCCCAACATTTTTTTCAGAAGAATAAAAACTTCATTTTTACAATTAAAAACATATGTACTGAATATATGTGTTTTATTTGTATTAAACATTGAATTATTGCATATATATAACAAAAGAACATTGATAGATTTCTTTCTTTACTTAGGAGAAGTGGATGTATTAAAATAACCTCCTTTTCCTAAGTAAAGATGTGTTGAATAGTATATACAATTAAACATTTAAAAATTTTTCTACCAGAGTTTATTGTTCATTATCATCATCGAAACTGTAATCAAAGACAAATGATATGCAGCACTGCATAACATTTTATCAAACTATTATAGTTATAAACAAACATTTCCCAACAGTCCCAAAAGCTTTAACATGCTAAAACCTGCTTCTAAATTCATGAGGTTTTACAGTATTTAAATATTAAAATGCAATTAGGTAAAACTTTCTTTTGAAAAAGAGTACATTAGAAAACACAGGCAAAGCTGACTTATAAAGATCTTGTTAATTTTTAACGGATTAACTACATAGCTGCATGCCAATGATAAAACTTGCTTTGAAACAGAAATATTGGCTTGAAACATTTGATAACAATAAACATAGAAAAGAGAATCAAAAGAATATTTTATTTTTCACACCTTTTGCTTATTAGAAATTGTAGATCATGCTCCATGTAATGATGACTTTAAGGAAGTTATTTTAATATGTATAATTTTAAATTTCAATGTTTAAAGGAAAATTTTGCTCTAAAATCATCAGCTTAATGTATGTGCGTGTAGAATGTACTTGCCCTTCACATAAGTAGAAAAATATGCAACTTGTTTTATCCTGTCATTTTAATTGTAAGAATCTGTAAGAAGAGTAGTCTTTATGTTCTTTGACTCACAATTTTGTGTAGCACTTGATTATTTTTAATTTATTCTGATTTTAACTGATCTTACACTACTCTAGTACCTGTTCTTTTTATCTTTTGTAATTACTTTTACAATAGTAATAGTTTCAATGATAAACAGTTGTGTCTCTCCAAGAGGATATACATGGTGCAGGTGATCAATTGACAATAACCTTGCATCCCCTTATTTCACAAGCTTCTTATCAATTTTGAAAAACTATATTTCTAAGGTTATGATTTAACATCATTGTTTCAGGTATAAAGTAATAAATTCTGAGAGCAATTGTCATGTCGAAAGAATACAGTGTTAGAGCAACCATAGTTTCTGGACTGCATGCAGGGCAAACTGCTAAGGAAATTGTGGATTTCAATAACATTCCTTTACATACAGTTGACAATGTGAAGAAGGTGTATGATGCTGATCCTGATGTTGCCACACCAACAAGGAAAATGCATAAAGTATGCAACAATTGCACAAATCCAGATATTGTACACAGAATCCAGGAGATGATCAATGAAGATCCAGGATGTTCACCTTGATGTTTTGAGAGAAGTAGTTATACCTTGGATGAAGAAAGTAGCAAATCAACGTCATTTTATCTTCCTGCACATACTGCCAAAAAGGTGCAAGAATTTCTCAGTGTCAATGATCCTGAATTCTGGTCAAAGGAAATAGGGACACATAGTTCATCAGATGCAAATTCTTTAGACTATTATGTATGCAGCATTTGTGGGAGAAAAGTTGTTGTAATACAACAATAAGATAATAAAATTTTAAAACTAAAACATGTTTAATACAAAAATTAAGAATAAACTAAAAAGTTCCACAAAAAAATAAAATAAAGGCTAAATAAACTATGAAGTGTCTCATAACATAATGGAGTTTGCTAAGAAAAAGCTCTAATATTCAAGCATAAGGGAAAAAAAATAATTCAGGGATACCTAGAAGACATCTGTATCCAGAGGACTATTTTCCCCAGGTGCCATAGCATTAATAGTAGCCATGATATTGATGGAGTCTTGTCCTCATAGTAGGTTAATACTTGGAGGAAACATTGGACAGTTTCCTCATCACTTTGTAATTGTGAGAAATTTTCATAAGATGTAAAGTGAAATGGTAAAATGATGTAATTGGCAATTATGAAAGGGACAGCAGAAGGTTACAGCTTATACTATTTTTAGTGTATATATACTTTATTAGTGTATATGCAGATGTATATACAAGTATACTAGCATAAAAGTAAATATGCATTTAATGTATGTAATAGTGTACATGAAAGCTATCTTTTCACATTTGTTATCTTTGTATCTTTCAACAGCCTTATAAAGATTCATGATCCTTCTGCAAACTAAAGCCAATCTCCATTTCTGTGATTTAGGTTCTATATCCATAAATGTTCATTCTGTTCTTCATGTATTCAATTTTTCGTACTCACTGGTTTGTAAACTTGCTGAGTGCCTTGTATAGCAAAGAAAAAAGTTTACTCCTACAATTTCCTATTGAAATCTAATCCCTTTCACACTCTTCAACAACAGTCATTCCTTCTTGTATTTTATTTACCTGCATTAACTACATCTCTTTCTGTTGAACATTTTGTTTTTCATCTAACTCACTATCTCCTATTCCTTCCTTATTTCTTCCTTTCCTTTCTTTTTTCCTTCTTTCCTTCCTTCCTTCCTTCCTTCCTTCCTTCCTTCCTTCTTTCATCCCACTGAGGCGCTTTCTACCTCTATTTCTCAAATCAGTTAACATTATCCATCTTTCTCTTTTGTATAGCATTAAATTAAGTGTTCAAGTTTTTTTCCATTAAAGAAAACAAGCAAAACTAAATTAAACTATTCCACATCTCATGCACCACATGTGCCTATATTATTCACTTATGCAACCAATTTCTTCAAACAGGTGAAGAAACTAGCTATACCTTTTATCACTTACTCTTTGCCCCACTCTAATTTGGACTCTCTCTGCCTTATTACCCAAGAATACACTTGGCTAAAATCAACAGTATATTATGTGACACTGTATAAGTTACATAAGTGCTACTGTAGTTAATATTGTTGGCCACACTGTCCTTGAAACCCTCACTTTTCTTTCTCCTTTCCCAATGTTTTGGTCTAATAGTAAGGTTCCTTCTCAGTACATAGCACCATCATAATTACTTAAAATTGAGAACCTAGGGGGAAAATTCAACATTTTTCTGTCTCTATTTATATTTACATAACCCATCAACACTTCTTGGACATTTTATAACTCACATATACTTTAAGTTTATCAGCTTTTCTTTTCTACACTCTGGCCATTTCCAGCTACCGTAGTTTTTAGTTTGAGGTATTGCACCCACTCAATGCAATGATTTTGTCTATCTCAGTATATGTACACAGAGCTTACCCTAACTAAGCTATTTTCTATGCAAGTACAGTCACCTTATCAAAATACAGACCTGATTATGTTGCCCTCACATAAAATATTTTATTTTCATTTATCCTCACAATTTTAAAACTTGTGTTAAATTAGAAAACAAGACTACCTATCTAGCCTTTCCAAACACCTTTCCAGCTTGAGATGGGTGCTCAAGGTAACAGTACATTTATTTTATTTCCTTTGATGTTCCCTGTTGGCTCTGAAGTGGTTATTTGCCCTGTTCACTCAGCCTAGGACTCTCTCACTCATTCCTCCATTTGCCATTTTAATTCCCATTCTCTCTTTAATTGTAATTGTATCATTTCATTAGCTAATTCTTTCTGACCTCCTTAACTATACATTTTCTTCTTAATACACTTTTGTTAACACCAAGGATTTTTTTCTATTTAGCACTTTATAAATAAATAATAATTTTATATTTGAGTAGTTACTTGATCATCTGCCCCTTAGTTAAATTCATAGTTAGATTAGGTCAGAAACAATGTCTCGATTTTTCTTTTTAATATATTTTTGTATTCTGTGTCTAGAAAGAACCCATAGATAAAGACTGCCTTTAAATATTTGTAATATGAATTAATAAGAGAACATATGGATGATAAAATAATTTATATGACACTTGATAAATATTTTATTATTCTTACTTATGTGTTACTCTGACATGTGTTTTCATGGTATTCTCACAGTATACCTTACAGTGTGAAATGGTTTCATACTTTTGAAAATTAAACAACCTTGTCAAACATTTCTACTCCTTAACAATATTTAATCCCAAGTATTACCTGTGTCAACTTTATTAAAAATTTGGGGACATAAATCTGAAAGCTCTGTACTTGTGGTTAGATCCTTAGGTAAAGAGAATAATTGTTCTGGACTTTTCCAGAAATAAAGTTTTTTCTCTCTGTACTGGTTTAATAGGAGAAACTCTTATTTCCACATTAATTTACACTTAGTGGTTCACTCGGGTACAATGCTTTCTGCATGCAGATGCCTTTCCAATGCTGCTAACCAAGACTAGATACAAAATAGAAATGTCAAAAGGTCAAAAGAGACTCCATAATTGACAGTATTGCTACTCAGTTAAACACGTTTGGGGACATTAATCAGTAGGACCAGCCTCAGAATAAATTAGCGGATTAACAAGGGATATGGCTATTCAGGGAATTGCATGAGAAGATAATAAAATACTTGGGAAGTTTTAATGATTAAATTTTCTCCAAGGAAAACTTCTGCTGAACAATCATTAAAAGTATTCTCTATCATCCTTACATTTTTTATAGGTCTTCCCAGTGATTCAAATGTGAATAATCATGTTTCTAAAAAGCTATATAATGATATTTATAAGAAAGACTCTAGGAATAATTATGCCTGAGAAGAACATTTTAAAGTTCTTTAAAGAGCAGGCTTTATTTAGAATAAAGAGCATGTTATCTTATATTATAATATTGGTAAATCTACACATGCAATGAATGTGTATTATGTTCTAGATATTCTCTTAGGAGCTATTTTGTTTAATTTTTGTTCATAATTTGCAGAATGGAAACTGAGGCACAGCTGAGTGGAATACATGAGTAGATTTTCAAAGTCAAGATGATGCTGAGCCTGGGTATAGTTAATTGGCTCCAAACTCTAGGTATGTTTCATTATCCCACATGAGTTCTAGAATGCCAAGTCATTTTTTTCACTTAGAGAAAAGATAAAATGTTAATACCCACAAGACTATATCTCTCTTCTTTGCTGTGCATAATAACTAATGAAACTGCTTACATTTTAAATTATTCTCTGTCACAACTTAACCTGAGAAGAACACACTCATTTACATTCCAAGGGCAATTTGTCATTTGAATTAAACATAAGTGTACACAAGAAAGGCATCCCATGATGTTTTCCAGGAAGTTAGCTTCTAAGCACTTGAATGAATATATTTTCTTGGCACATAAATGGTAAACTGAAATGTATTGTACTGTCAATAGAAACTGAACTGGGGACTGTTCTGCATCCAAGGCTCAGTTACAGCAGTTTCATGTCACATGACCTTGAACAAGTTGTCACTTTATGCCTCTGAGTAATGCTCTTAAAGTGTTCATCAAGCAGAAATTGACTAGGTTATCTCTGGCTATTTTAAGCTTTCAAATAAATTTCAAAAAGTTAAATGATTATAGAACCCTCCCCACAAAAATCACAATCCTACTTTCACCATCTCCATTCATCAAGACACTTAGTTAGTTAACAAACCAGGAAACATGTTCATTTCATTCCTTTCCCTTATGTCCTGTGAAATAATCAAACATGTGCACAAAGGTTTTACTGGGCAACTCAGTCAGACTCTTATCACATGGACACATTGTGGATTGTTCTTCCATAAAGGCTGTCTACCCTACTGCTACTGCTATGTTGTCATAAGAGATGTGTGAAGTTAGTGAATTTTGTTAACATTCTAATGACCTGGCATGTAGGATGGGAACATTCTGACCTTGGGTGCCAGGTGCTTAGGAGGTACACACAACAAAGGATAAACCAGCTATTCAGTGGAGTTTCATACCTGTGCCTGTACTTCTGTCGCACTCTGCAGCCCCTCATGGAGATGAAGCTGCCAGGATATCAGGAAGTGAGTTGACTCTTTAATGTTCACATTTAAGAAAGCTATTTCTTTTTCACTCCCAACATCTGACCTGAACTTGATTACATTTCTTCATATCTATGACTGCCACACCAATCAAAGCCCAGCTGACCTTGGATAAGCTCAACTGTTGTTTGGCATGGCTCTTAATCAGATAGGGTCCATTTCTTCATTAGAAAAAGTGCTTTCTACCAATCTATCCTTCCTGATTCAGATCATTCAAACATCCCATTGTAATGCAAAGCCCACCTTTTAGCTCTATCTCTTTCCTTCACTCTGCACCAGCCATTTTAATTCCTCTGTGTCCTCAAGGTAAACCAGTTCTCACCTTAGTTTGTGGCTCTACTTACTATTTACCCACAATTTTCGTGGTTGTTTCCTGTCATCATTCACATCTCAGTTGCCAGAAAGTTTTTTCCTGAACATTTTTGAAGCTTTTCAACTGTTTGCCCTTCCCCAATCATCACTCTGTTTTATTGATTAACTTCATCATTGCCATATATTATTTCTTGTATTTAACATCAGTATGTGTCTTTCCACTGGGTTATATGCTGCATAAGAACACAACATATTTAATTAGGAATTCTGAAAAAATATATCATAACATGTAGAATTATATGGTAGAAAAGATGAGAGTTTGAGGAGTGAATAAGTGAAGTAGTAGAGTGGCCAGTACAGCTAGAGATATCTGTGACACTGGGACAATTACATTTTTCTTGATCAACATATGTGTTCATATTTGTGTGTAATGTACATCTAATGTGAATTGAATGACATCTGTGATCACTTCTGACTACTGTAATACATCTTCATGTGTATTCTTATATAGGTAAAATTACTACCTTGAGAACAAAATAATCCCATTAACATTAATGTTTTTAAAGTATTAAACACAGAATGCTAATTTTTTAAAAAAAAATAGTATCTGCTTAATAAAGAGGTGAGAAGTGCTCATTTCCTCAAAAATCCAACTGGTGGTTTTATGTTTAAATACTCAGACACTTAGATCTTTCTTTTTTTACTAAACAAAAATATTTAGATGTGAAAGAATCTCTCTTACTGTCTTTTACACATTATGGTAGTTTATTTGTCGATGCCGGTTGATTTCAACTTTTTGTAACTTTACTTCTTGCTATAAAATAAAATATTGGTACTTGGCTTGTGAGTAGAAGAAATTCTTTACAATTGCTCCCTCAAGAGCATGAGTTCTCAATAGGATGTTGTTTTGAAAAGATGAATGGTGTTGCTGAAACATAGAAATCCTTATTGAGATATATTTGTGTTTTGTTGTATTGTACTATTATGTTATTTATTTCTCCAAACATTATTTGGAATATTAGTCCAAAATGATTCTAAAACTTAGTTGAAACAAAGACAGAAAAAAGGATAGCAAACTAATAGTGATAAAGTTCCAAAAGCAGACATAAAAAGTGGTCAAGGGAGAAACGTAACCAAAATTGCTAAAAGAAAAGAAAATAAATTGATAAAAGAAATGTTACCTTAATACATCAGAATAAAATGAAAGACAGATAGGTTTCAATTTAATGACTGCTTGGTGGTTTATATGAAATGGATCAATTTTCCTAGTCTAACTTTTAATGGAAAATCATCTATTTTCAAGAGAAGCCTAAATTTTTAAAGAAAACTTTTTACAATAAGGCTTTACATGAAAACTTTAAAAATGTATTTTATGAGATGAAAAGAAAGTTTTTGGTTTTATTTGGTATTTTACATTATTTTAAGCCATATATTTAAAAATATATATTTTAAAGATTTTATTTATTATTTCCAGAGAGGGGGGAATGGAGAGAGGCAGAGAGGGAGAGAGACATCAGTGTTGCCTTTCACCTGTCTCCAGCTGATGACCTGGCTGGTGACCTGACTTCCAACCTTGTTATGTGCCCTGACTGGGAATCGAACCAGGGAGCTTTGGGCTCACAGGCCAGCACCGTATCCATTGTGCCACCAGCTAGGGCTCATATATTAAATTTCATAAATCAAAGCATATTAATAAAATTAACTGCACTTTTCTACATATTTAAATATTTTTGACTCATTTTATGGCTGTGATCACTTAAGTCACGAGTAAAGATGTCACCACATTTTTATGTCAACTGGCTGGAATATTTAGGTTATCTAATAATTTTATATTGCGTAAGCTAATGCTTGTAAAGCAATACTAATTATAAGGACATCAAAGACTGTATTTAGGACCCACATTGATTCAAAATAACCTCTTCTTAACTAGCTGCATATGCTAAAAACCTTATTTCCAAACAAGAACACTTTCTGAGGTTTCAGTTGGACATAAATTTAGGCATACACTATTCAATCCACTGCACATAGCTTGGGAAAATAATTTTAAAAATCAACTCAATTTCATTAAACCCATCAATTTTATAGCCAGTTGTAACTTTCATTCAAAAAAACAGATATTGTAAAAAATCATTAAGAGTCTAGAGCTTGAAAT
This sequence comes from Noctilio leporinus, assembly GCA_004026585.1. Taxonomy (NCBI): domain Eukaryota; kingdom Metazoa; phylum Chordata; class Mammalia; order Chiroptera; family Noctilionidae; genus Noctilio; species Noctilio leporinus. The sequence continues at coordinate 223,831 of PVIW01001777.1, forward strand.
CTGTCTTCCTTATATGAAACCCATGTCATGTAGCTACCATACTGGACAAGAAGGCGGCTCTGTCCAGCAAAGGAAAAGAGGGGGCCAATCCCATTTATGAACATAATCTCTCATATATGTTTTTTTTTTTTTTTTTAAGATTTTTATTTCATTATTTCTAGAAAGAGAGGAAGGGAGAGAGGCAGAGAGGGAGAGAGACATCAATGTATGTTTGCGTTTCACCTGCCTCCAGCCACAGACCTGACTGGAGACCCAGTTTGCAACCTGGTTATGTGCCCTGGCTGGGGAATCAAACCTGTGACCTTTGGATTTGCAGGCCTGCGCCTTAACCACTGTGCTACCAGCCAGGGGTCATATATCTTTTATGTATTAGAATGATACAAGCAACACTTTATATGCATGCTGATTAATATCAGGAAGTTTATCATAAAAAGAGAATTTCATATATAGTTGAATATGTTAACAGATTCAAGGAGATAAAGCATGTGTTTCTCTTGGTTAAATTAAAAAAAAAAGGTTTTACTGGGCAACTCACTCAGGCTCTTAGCACAAGAACTGTGGATCGTTCTTCTGTAAAGGCTTCCTGTCCCACCACTACTCCACCTTGACAAAAGAAATGTGTGAAGATAGTGAATTCTGTTAACATTCAAATTACCTGGCATATAAAATGGGAACATTCTAACCATAAAAATTCATCATCTACACTCAATAGTTTTATCTTTAGCAAACCAACTAAAAGATACTTCTTAATATAATGCTGAATATTTATGTTTAATATTTTTTTTAATTGAGAGCAAATGTCTAGTGAATGTTTGTTTATTTTCTCTTAATTTTAAAGAGAAATTTAAACCAATGTTTAAATGTTTTTTTCCTAGGAATAGAAGATGTGTAATTTTTATCATGGTGAAGTAATCAGTGTAGGATTATGTTTAATAAGTTATCCATCGAAAGCAGAGATATCCTATGTTTGATTCAACTATGTTTCCTCTAACAAACATCTTTGCAAATAGTGTTGACTACAGACAATTTGAAATTAAATGCCAAAATAACTTTAGCCTTATAGATAACGATTGTTTTCCCTGGGAGATTTCTACAAACATTTTTACCTAATTGCAGAATATCACATAATTACTGCCCCCTCCCGAACTAAAAACATGAATGCAATTTCTTAAACACAATTAAACAACATATTTCATTCAAAAAATTCATCTAACTTGCAGTTACCCTTACATAATCATCCTCTTACATTCTGCTTTACTTTTGCAACCAAGCATTATAATAGTCTTACACTTATATTCAGAGCCTTGTGTAAACAATTTTACTTCCTCCCAAATTCTGCCATCTAATGCAAAAGGAATTTGTGACTTCTGGTTTCTTTTTATTTTAACCAAGAATTAATCAGGATATCTGGATCTTAAAATTTTCAATTCTATAGTGATTCCGGTGAAGCAATTTCCCTTATAATCTAATCTTTTGAGTAGAAACATTCCACCTGATCATCACAACCTAATTTCTAAAGTCATATAATATTTCCTATAATAAATCTTTCTGCTTTTCATTAGTAGCATAGCCTATGTAGCATTTTATCATCACACACCACATTTAAGCCATATATATTACACCATGTAATTTAGATTTGAAATTTTTTTAATAATTTACCATACCAAAGACACAATTCTGCTCATTAATCTCCTCTGATATTACTTTTCACTTTTTAACAAAATGAGTAAAACCTTGGATAATTTCTGAATTTTAAAAATGTATGTTGCATTGTCTTTAATCCAGTGCATACTACTTAATTATTCAACTAATACCAAGAGGTAAATGAAGTATTATCAATCATATTTTAATTTTAACCATGTCCTGAGTGTTAGATTCACTAATACTAAATTCTTTAAAATTAATATCTTCTCCTTCTCTCAAAGAGATTACACATTCAATATGTTTGGAGTGCTAGTATTTTTTAAAAGTTCCATGAGCCTCAAAACCTAATAGTCATGGATATGCACATATCCTAGGAAACAAATAAGTCTCATTATGAATTGCTATAACTTCTTTCTTGGAGCACATGAACTTGGGTTGGTTAATTCAAGAGAGGAAAAGGCTTACTATCATTAAGGGGATTTTATGATGGAGGTATAAATATAAGCAATTATGAGAACAAAACACATCTCTCCTTATTTGTGGTAAAAACCGAAAGTGTTCCGAGCATGGTAAACCTTCTAAATTGTACCAGGATGTGGAAATTCAATACACAACAATTAGCACACAAGAGACAATTCAACAGCAGGCCATTACTACAAGGTAAAAATCTTGAACAAAATAACATGAAATGTGATTAAAAAAGATGCATCACTATTTAATTCAAGACTAGTTGTTTGATACATTGTTTAATATATTCCACAAATTATATACCTCCTAAAAATACTAGCTTTCCCCATGTGTGAATTGCTGAATCTATTTTGGAAAATTCAAAACAAATAAATAAAACAAAAAAGGATTAATAATTAGAAGTAAATAAAAAATAATACCTGTAACTCTCAGTATATAATTAGGACAGAAATTGTCACTAAAAATAAGCAAAAAATTAAAGTAAACTATATAGAAATATATAAATAATGTACTTGAAGTGTTCAGCATATGAAAAAAGTATGGAGAAACACCTAGTTGAGAACATTCTTTGTAGGCTTTAGTAGCTCATGAAAATGATACTTATTAATAAGAATCTAGTAGGGTCAATAAAACTCTACTTTTGAGGGGAAACAATATTTCGATAAAAATTTTAAAAAACTAAAGGAAATTATCTCCTTGTCCATAAAGATCCAATAAGGCACGCAATTCTTTTTTGAGTCTAATTTAGATTTAAATTGTATTGCAATATTATCGATCATACCTTTTACAATGAAATTGCATTTAACAAGCCCAATATGTGCTCTGTGATTTTTATGGATTATTGACATAATATATAAAATAGTATAATTATTCCAGATCAAAACCTTCTAACACAGTTATAGATCATCAGCAGTATAATACAAGTGCTCCTTTATGCAAGTTTTACAATAAGTTTAGATAACTGTAAAAAATGGTAACATACATGACTATCTCATGGAAAACCAATTTTCAGCAGGTATTAAGTACTCTAAAAGACTCTTACCCTGAGAATAAGTATATCTTTCAAAAGAATCATTCTGATGGGATGATTCTCACCTAAATGGAAGGGAAATACAGACACTTCTCCAAGGAAGGCATACAGAGGGCCCATAGACATATGAAAGGATGCTTAACATCACTAGCCATCAGAGAGGTGCAAATTAATGGTGTGAGATACCACCTCACACCATTGTCAGAATGGCCATCATTAACAAATCAACAAACAACAAGTGCTGGTGAGGATGTGGAGAAAAGGGAACTCTCGTGCACTTTTGGAGGAAATGCAGACTGGTGTAGCCAGTGTGGAAAACAGTATGAAATTTCTTCAGGAAACTAAAAATGGAACTGCCTTTTGATACAATGATTTCACTGTTAGGATTATACCTTAAGAATCCTGAAGCACCAATTCAAGAGAACCTATACACCCCTATGTTCATAGCAGCACTATTTACAATAGCCAAGTGCTGGAAACAGCCTAAGTGCCCATCAGTGGATGAATGGATCAAAAAACATTAGTACATTTACACAATGGAATACTATGCAGCAGAAAGAAGGAACTTCTACCTTTTGCGACAGTGTGGATAGAATTAGAGAGCTTAGTGAAATAAAGCCAGGAGTCAAAAGACAAATACCATATGATCTCACCTAATACAGGAAACTAATCAACAAAACAAGCAAATGAGCGAAATAGAACCAGAGATATGGAAACAATGACAGTGATCAGACAGTCACCAGAGGGAAGGTGGGAGGGGGAGAAGAGGGGGAAAGAAGAGGAAGGGTCTAGTCAAGGAACTAGTATAAATGAACCATGGATATGGACAACATGTGGGGAGGGTGGGGCAGAGGAAAGCAAAGGGGGAAAAATGGAGCAACTGTAATAGAAAAATAATAAATTAATACAAAATAGTTGAAGGGGAAATATAATTACCTCTTCACTTAATGCTAAATACTGTCATTAGGACTAAGAACACTGAAGAGCAAGCAGCAATGAAACTTCAGGGAGAGGAAAATGTGGGTCTCCCTAAAGAAAAACATGAGTAAAACATTAGGAGCAGAGGCATCTTAAAACACAAAAGTTTTAGCAAGTAGCGAAGATCCCTAGGCCTACCTCTCTTTTCTTATCCTTCCTCCTTCCACCTTCTGCTTCCCTCCTCCCTTCTTTCTCCTTCTCTTCCTTCTTCTTCTCTCTTTCCTCTCCTTTCCTCTCACTCATTCTCCCTCAACCACCACAGTCACTGAAGCTAACTTGATGGTGTTCCTTGTTGCAGTCAAAAGAGAAGCAGGCCCTCTACACAAAAGTGTCCCATTTTAAGTTTATAGGGCAAAATATTAAAAGATGATCAAGCACAGAAGAAAGCAAAGTACTTTGAATTTGTGTCACCAGAAACAAACAAGGAAAACAGCAGCAAAACAAATCTAGACCATCAAAGACTGAAAAGTTAATATATATATGTAAATATGTATATATAAATACATATATATATAATTATTCATCATATATATTTTAAAGTATGCTACTCACAAAAGGCCAATGAGACAAAGAGGCTGCATTTAGACATGTGTCATTGAGAAGGTATAGTCATGTAAGATATTTTCACCCCTCTCTGTGCAGGCAAATTTACACACAAAAAGTTGGCAGAATAATTGGGAGAGAGAGGGGAGACAGTGAAAATGCTGAGAAGCACTCCATTCCCCTACCCACTGAATGTCTCAGCAGCTGAGACATGCTTGTGCCAAAGCTGAATATTTGTTTGTGCTTTTCTATTATCCATTCTCCAACACCCCTGGCTTCTGATTGAAAACTGTGTAGTTTCAGACAAATTAAATTCATGTCCCAGCCAGTTTAAGCCAATCCCAAATCCATGCATTCTTTCTTCTTGGTAGAGCAACACAGTAATGATCATGTAACTGATGATGTGTAATTAAACGTGGACAGTGTTGCTGAGGCCCAGGACAGCTGCTTTAATGGAAACCAACACACAGGAAAGGGTAGAGAGAGAGTCAGGAAAACCAGAAAGGAATTATAATGTGGCCTCCTTTAACAGAGACTTCATAGTTTTTGACACGTACATTCCCATCATTGTTTAAGCTAGCTTGATTAAGTTTTCATATTTTTGATAGAAAACTACTTCTACCTTGGCTGGTGGTGCAGTGGATAGGTGCTGGTCTGTAAACACAAAGGTCTCTGGTTCAATTCCCAGCCAGGGCACATAACCTGGTTGCAAGCCAGGTCTTCATCCAGGTCTACAGCTGGAAGCAGGTGAAAGGTACCTCTCTCTCTGTCTCTTTCCCTTCTCCTCTCTCTGGAAATAATAAATAAAATATTTAAATAAATACTTCTAATAAATACACATAAAATTGGATTTCATATGTATGAATTGTTTTTATAACACCTCATTTTTTTGTAAGACTATAATTTGTTTGAGATAACTATCCATTTCTTGAGTATCATATGGCTATATCTAGCAAATTATTCTTTCTTCACCACAAAAGTTTAGAAGAGTGCAGTGTAAGAGTGACTTAAGTAAATTATTATACATACTTATGTACAAAAAGATAACAAGATATTCAAAAGGTCATGATAGATTTCTCATTTTTTAGTTTTTCTAAGGAAACTTTCTAGTCCAATTGGCCAAGGGCATTATTACAAGTCTTTTAGATATTAGTAACTAAGAAACTCCAGAAAACTGATAACAATTCTTTACAAGTGCACAAATTGAAGGAGATTAGGAATGGCTTTACTGAATCAGCATAGTATTATGAACTGACAATCATAGTGAAGAAGACAGCTCGTTAGCAACCTAAACCATGAAAACACCACAGAGAACTGAAGATTTCCATGGGCACCATGAAGTGAAAGCTGTCAGCGAAGGCTGCTTCTTCTGCAGCACAATTGCCTTTAACGGAAAAGTTAATGGGAAAAAATAGCAAACCGGATCAATAAAATCAGCACGACCTTCCAGATGGCATGAGACAGAGAATGTTCTCAAACCAAGTTAATGGTTTTTTAGCTTATTTTCAGGATTTTGTTATTTGTATGCAACATAGGCATTACATACAAAACTTTTGAAACATAATTATCTAAGAATTGACCAAACATATTCTGTGTTTGACAGAAAATGACAATGAACTATCATTTAAGTCATCTGGAGATTAAAGAGGCAGAGCTTGCTTGAAGAAGTTTTGCAGTTTATCAAATAAAATAATAAGTTTTAATGAAAAAAGGAGTAGGTGTGGTATCTGCATTGTATATGTTAGAAAAACAGAACATATGTGTACATTTATTTAGATATATATGTTTTGTGTGCAGAATCAACATATTCATGCACATACACACAGAGGAAATAAAGTTACACATGTAGATATATGTATATATTTACTATATATCCATATTATAAATTAAATAAAATATACTTTCTGTTAGGAAGAAGTACAAATGGTTGATATCACCTCAAATCTAAATAACAAATCTTAAAAATTATTAATTTTTATTGTTTTGTCTCATAACAATTAACATATTTATTTGGATAAACATAATATATAAATATAAAATGAGTTCAAAATACTGCTGACTTCCCATAACACTTTAACACAAATGCTTAATGAGCTTTGATATAAAAAATGCACTAAAAATCAACATTTTGCTCTATGGAAAATAATATGAAAAAACAAATTCAGATGTACAAAAACACTCTAAAAATACACAAATGCATTTCTTATAGTTGCTTTCCAAATAAATCTATGATTAAATTTAATATGACCATTGGAAAACACACAAGGTCTGTCCTAAAAGCATCAAGCCAAATGTCAATGGAATTAAAACAGTTTGCTTGGCTTATACTTCTGGGGCAGACCTCGTAATTCAAGTGCTAAGTAAAACTTTTTTTTTTAAAGAAAAACATACATGTGAAACAATATTATACACTTAAAATTACTATTAGTAGTCAAACATTTTTTCTAAAATTACAGCAAATTTCTTTCCTGGGTCTTATTGCAAACCCTCAATCTCTTTCTTTATGGATGTAGAAACAGATTACCACCCAATGACAGGCATTCATTTGAATTAAATGTAGTTTAAAAAATAGCAGTGCTATTTACAACAGCCAAACCCTAGAAATATCCTAAGTGTCCATCAGTGGATGAATGGTTCAAAAAACTGGTGTGTTTACACAATGGAATACTGTACAGCAGAAAAAAAGAAGGAACCCCTTCCTACCTTTTGCACCAGCATAGATGGAATTGGAGAGAGTATTATGCTTAGTGAAATAAACCAGGTGGCAAAAGACAAATATGTGAGATCACATGTGATCTCACCTGGTACAGAAAACTAATGAACAAAACAAACAAATGAGCAAAATAGAACGAGAGACATGGAAACAAGGAACAGACGGACAGTGACCAGAAGGGAGGCAAGAAGGAGAGAAAGGAGGAGAGAAAGGGAAGAGTTTAGTCAAGGAACTAGTATAAATGACCCATGGACATGGACCACAAGGTAGGGACTGACTGTGGGAGAGGGGGTGGGGTAGATGGGGGCAGGGGAGAGCAATGGGGAAAAATGGGGTAAATGTAATATAACAACAATAAATTCATTAAAAAAAGAGTAGTTAAAAAATTTATCACACAAAAATTTATATTAAAAAAATTGTCATTGTGGCACTAAGAGAAACAGATACTTCCTTTTTTTATAATAATTCCTTAAGTACATTGGTTGGGGAGAAATAATGATTAAACAAACTTTTTAAATAACGAAATTGCCAAGTAGTCAGGAACATTGCTTTAGGCTCTGTGCAACAAAAACTTCAAATAATTGGTTCAGAAGTAAACTTACTACTTATAAATATTAATAACTTCAGAAAATATACCATATAAACCTAAAAATTAAAAAGAATGAAAAGAATAATGTGAAATATAAAGTATTCTTTCCAAAAAAATTAATATTGCTTGAAGGTGAGTTAATACTGTGATAAAACATGTCATCATTATTTTAAAATTATAATGAACCTTTATTAATATGTATACATGTTTTTAGAAATTTAAATTATAATACAGCATATCAGGAAAGGACAATGAGATATCAAAGAAGATAAAACTGGCCTTAGAATAATAATGAAAAAAGAAAAAATAGATTGTCCAAGAAAATTAAAAATGAAGGCAAGCTTCTACAGCTCTACTTGGTGAAGAGGTTGGATTCCCAAAGAAAACTCAGTGAGGAACATTATAATTCCAGGCTATATAAATAAAACAGATACCACCTCTGTTTCCCAGGTGTACAGGTTTCAATTATAAGGTAATGGCTCTCAAACTTCTTCACCTCAAATCTTTTACCCTTAAAAATGCTGAAAATTCTGTACAGTGTTTGATGATGTGGTATATATCCATTAATATTTACCATATTTGAAATTACAACTGATATATTTATATTTAATAATTAATTTTAAAATAAACATAATAATCCTAGTATATGTTAACACAAGTAACATTAATATTTAAAACATATTTTCAATGTAACATTTATGAGCAGAGTAGCATGGATTGCATTACTGTCTCCTTTAATTGAAAACATGTCGATTCTCACATCTGCTTCTAGATTTAATATGTTAAGGTTAAATGGCATTAAAATCTGCCTGTCCTATAGATATGTGGTTGAAAAACAGCAAGAATTTTTTCAAAAGCTTTTCAGATGATTGTGGATATTCTTTGATACTATAGCAAATTTAGTGTGGAATCTGATCAATGATAAAAATTCAATGGCCCATCTTTTGTTTTAAATAGGTTTTACTCAAACATGATTTTTAAAATTTAATCCTTCCTAATCCTTAAAACTTACTTCCTATATGTGTGGTGTGATGGAGTGTGAATGATGTCCAAGAAAATTAAAAATGAAGGCAAGCTTCTACAGATCTAATTGGAGAAGAGATTGGATTTCTATCACTATCACAAAGGTAGATACTGTGGTATTGTGGCACTCATGACAGGATTTATTTCTATCCATAAACTAGAGGCTAGATCTGAGTAAAAGAGCTCACCAGGAATTTTTGAAAACACCTATATATCTAAATAAAACTATGTTGGAATTACTTGGGCAAGTGGCTGAACTACAAGAAGTCTGAAAAGCTTAGCCCTGCCTTGAAATTATGGAATCCCTCTATTCATACAAGCAACCATTGGCAAATAGAGTGATTGATCATAAAAGGATGGGATAGAGAAAAAGGAGAGTGGAATGTATGTTTATAAATATTTTTCAAAGTAAATAACAAAAGTGACACATATTTAGTGCACATTGTGTGTATGTGTTAGAATGTCTATTATTGCCAATCTTATTTTTTTCTTTTATTCTTATTGAATTTATTGGAGTGACATCAATTATATAGGTTTCAGGTGTCCAATTCTATGATACATTATCTGTATGTTGTTTTGTGTGTTCACCACCCCAAGCCAAGTCTCCTTCTATCACCACTTATCCCCGCTTTGCTCTCTTCTACCTCAAAGCTTTCCCCTTCAATGCAAGATTTTAGCAAGGAGGGCTTAGGAAAATCAAGGGAGTTAAAGAAAAGGTTTATTGACTATCATTTTCCTCTCTCTCCTCCACAGTAATTGATTAGATCTTATCATTACTTCTTACAATGGCCCTTGCAGGTGGCACATGGGCCAGTTGTCTGGTCCAACTCGATGCACTAGTTGCTGTGTAGGGCTGCATTGCTGTCCTACTGAAAATGCACCTGAGTCTCTTTCTCTGGAGTTGCCCCAGACTGTGCACCCTCTTCGTTGTGGGCAAAATTGGATGGCCACACCCAGCCACCATATTGACAGTCCTTAAATTCAGTTCTCCCTGAGACAAAGTCAAGTAATCAGGGGGGGAATAGTTACAACCCAAGGCTAGCTCAGCGCTGGGTGAAACAGGTGAAAGTATTAAGCAAAGGAGAAAAGCTGTCATAGACCAGACAACAGTATGGTGACTACCAGAGAAAAAGAGGGTTAGGGGGAGGTAGAAGAGGGTAAGGGGAATATAAATGATGATGAAAGGAGACTTGATGTGAAATGGCCAATAAGAAATTCAATGTACAGATGATGTATTATAGAATTGTACACCTGAAAGCTATATAATTATATTAACAATGTCACCCCAATAAATTCAACTATTTTTTAAAAACCTGAGTTTGTGGTCCCTATGAAATGTCTTTTATGTATCTGCACATGGCATTTTTATTTCATTTTTTCAAATAGCATAAAATCTTTTATGGACTATGGAAGCATGTATGCATGGGAAGAGTTATATCCATCTTTCTAAAATATAACAATTATGTAATTATTCAGAAATATAAATCAGAAGTAATTTTTTTCCTAAATTTTACTCATAGCTTAATAACAGTAAACACTGCCACTGTTTTATCCCTTAGAAACATTTCTATCTGGTTAAAAATATATAACCTATATAAAATATATGGGAAATTTAATCTCTCCTAGAGAGAACTCTAAAGCCTGCTTCTAGGATTGAAATTTAAAATGAGTAGTTAATGATATTCATTATTCCAGGGTATGATTATAAATAATAATCTAAAAGATAGAACAGAATTAAATTTTGACCTCTTATTCACCTCTGAACAAAAATGATAAAAGACCATGGAGACTAAAGAATTTAAACCGAAGGAGAAAAAAAACCCAGTAAAATTAAATAGATGTTCCTCAGTAGCCTGGAGTGTATCTTTATGCCTGTACTAAACTGCATATAAAATCATTTTTATTTTTTTGCATTGACAAAATGCTCTTTACATTATTATAGAAATAAAAAACCTTTCATAATCATTTCAGGTTAATATCTTTGAAGGAAATTATTTAGCTTTTTAAAGTAGTTTTTGCTCTGTTATTTAGTTAAAGTCACTTCAATAATTCTTGAAAGATCACACTTTAAGAGAGGATTTCTCTATTTATTATTTTCTTGTCTAGTTAAAAATATCACTCCTTTGTAGTCTTAGTGATTACTTTTTTTTTCAAATGTCTTAATCATTCCCGTTGCTTATATCTCTAGTTCAGAAACATTGGTGTGAATATGTTTTCAATGTATTGTTATAGTCACTTCAAACTGGAGCAATGCTAATTTCTGATGCTCTTTATTAATTTCTAAACCTTTGAACATATATATATATATGTACACACATAAACATGCATACATGTACCTCTCAACATATACATTTTAATTTGAAAGCTATATATGCTTAATTTTTGAAGGCTGAATTTGATGTGTAAAGCATTGCAGTTATAAAAGCCTGCTTTCTAAATGATACTTCAGCTCAAAATGTCATTGTGGTCCATGGATTGACATCATCTCATAGATATAGTTTGATGTAGTTGTCTATATTTTAAATGGGAAGATTTACTTACATACCCCATAAGCATTTCCTATTTTGAATTTTGTTCCTCTCTGGCTCATTTATGTGAAAATTTGAAGAGGTAAGAAAAGAATTTATATTCTTGAAAAATTAAATATTTTAATGTGCCAATAGAGGAAGTTTCTATAAATTGTGACTGCTTTTGGAAAAAGAAGAAAAGGTTAAGAATTGTTCTATACCTATCTTAAACAGCCCATGTTGCTATAACAAAACACCATAGACCGGAAGGCTTAAACAACAGACATTTATATCTCATAGATTTGGAGGCTGGGGAAGTTCAAGATCAAGATGCTGACCATTTTGCTTCCTGATGAGACCTGTCTTCCTGACTTGAATATGACAGTATTCTTAGGGTTCACTTACACCACAGAGATCTTTTTCATATATTTTTGGATAGGAGTATTCATTCCATTTTGGGAGCTCTACCCTCATGACTTCATCCAAACCTATTTCCCAAAGGCCCATCTCCTAATGACCTCACATTAGGAATGAGGGCTTCAACAAATAAATGGGGGATGGGGGAAACAAATGTTAAGTCTATAGCAAGCAATACCCATGAAAAACACCTTCCTTTCTCTTCCTTAATACCATGACAATGGACAAGGCTTTTTTATGTTTTCTAACTTTGAAAAATGTCCAAATAAACCTTCATTCAAATGTGATCTTTTTAGGTATATTATATTGCTTATGCTATTACAGTTGTCCCAATTTTATATACCCCCATGGCCCTCCTCCACCTGGTATCTCCTTTCCCTTCAGCAATCCAGCCCCACTTAGCTCATGTTCATGGGTCATACATGTAAGTTTTCTGGCTTTGCCCTTTCCTACTATTCTTTTTTTGTTTTTTATTTTAAAGACGTTATGTATTATTTTTAGAGAGGGGGAAAGGGAGAGAGGCAGAAATGGAGAGAAACATCAATGTATAGTTGCCTTTCACCTGCCTCCAGCAACAGACCTGGCTGGAGACCAGGCTTGCAACCTGGTTATGTGTCGTGGGTGGGAATCGAACTAGTGACCTTTGGGTTCGCAGGCCAGTGCCAATACACTGAGCCACACCAACCAGGGAATCCTGTACTAATCTTTTTTTTAAATATATTGTATTTATTTTGCTATTACAGTTGTCCCAATTTTCCCTTCTTTGCCCCTGTGCACCTAGTACCCCATTTCCTCCAGCAATGCCCCCCTTAGTTCATGTCCATGAGTCATGCATATAAGTTCTTTGTCTTCTCCATTTCCTTTATTCTTCTTAACATACCCATGTCTATTCTGTAACCACCAAAGTATACTTTTTTCTTTCACATCCAGACAATTCACCATTTAATTACTGCCTTCTGTCAGCTTCTCAAATCATATTAGTACAAAGTTTTCTTTTGAGTATTTCAAAATGCCTGCATTAATTCATTTAAAGAATTACTCTTTTAACTAATATGAATTACAATACTACCAAACACATGCAAGCATACACTTACACAATACATCCTATACTACTCTTAACATCACCTATTTTGCTTCTTAATTCCTGTACCTTTTTTCCCATTGTTCCCCTCCCCCTTCTCAGCTACTAAGCCTTTAAATGATCTCCATAGCTATGATTCTGTTTCTGTTATGGTTGTTTGCTTTATTTGTTTTAGATTAAGTTGTTGAAACTTGTGAATTTAGTTCTGTTCAGTTTTCTTCTTTTTCTTAAATGAAAGTTCCTTTAAGATTTCATGTAATAACGGCTTGGTGAATCACTAGAGTATCATCAAAAATAGCATCTTGGGTAACTCTTCAGCCAATATCTTTTATAATCATACTAATATGCCATTAAATGAAAATTCTAAACTAATCTATTCAAATGAATTTTAACTTGCCTTATAATAAAGTAGCAGTAACTAATATTTAATTATTATATTTACAAATACTATAATAAATTTTAAGTCACACCTTTAGTTACAAAGTAATAGCTTTAATAGATATTATAAGTCATCGATTCATGAAAATGTAATGTGAGATCGTAAATTAGGTTCTGGAACAAAAAAACTTCAATGGAAAAATCTAGTGAAGTCAAAATAAAGTTTATAGTTCATAGTATTCTTGCCACATTATTGTTTTGTTTTTTGTTTTGTTTTGTTTTTTTAAGATTTTATTTCATTATTTCTAGAAAGAGGGCAAGGGAGAGAGGCAGAGAGGGAGAGAGACATCAATGTATGATTGTTTTTCACCTGCCTCCAGCCACAGACCTGACTGGAGACCTGGTTTGCAAACGTATTATGTGTCCTGGCTGGGAAATTGAACCTGTGAGCTTTGGGTTCGCAGGCCGGCGCCTTATCCACTGCGCTACCAGCCAGGGTTACATTATTGTTATTTTTAGCTTGGATCATTAGAATATGATTCTGTATATTGTTAACAATAGGAAAATATGGTTAGAGGACTCCTGGGACACTGTATAGTTTGGCAAATGTTCTGTAAATCTAAAATTATTTCAAATTAACAAGTTAAGAAAATCACTGTGGTTCACTTCTACTTTAGAATAGTTCAAAAATTAAAATAAATAAGTTGTCATAATATGCTGTTATTTGTTTTCCTGAAGCTTCCATCCCATATACATTCTAATTTTATCTCTTGAGAAACTATAGGACACAGTTCATACCTCCTTTGTGACAGATAGATTCGGATATATAAATGACCTCTACCATATCACCAATATTTAAAAATCTGTTAGTTAAACACTCTCTTGTTCTTCAGCTTTTTATCATGTAAGAATACATTTTTTATACTTTTATTACTGGGTCGCTTTCTTCGAAAATTGAAGGTACACAACCTGCTTTGTCCTAAGGGCTGTGCCTGACGGCAAGGCCCCTCGGCTGATGTAGACGCACTTGACAGAAACACTCCTGACGCAGCCCCTCAATAGCTTGGCCTGTCAACAGTGTCTCTGTCAGCTGTCTCGCTCTCGCAGAGACAGAACTTCGAGGCAACTTGAGGAACGAACAGTGACAGCTCTTGCTAATGTTAGCTAGTAATTCAAGGAGCAATCCCCAGCAGTGTTCAGGGCTTCTAACAATGTCCTTGGGTGGCTGGTATTTTTGAGTAGATCTTCTCTCCCGGACCATTGCTATAATAATATACCTAATCAGAAGCTTCATAGACTGGGGAGGAAACTGATGTGGCTATGAAACCCACGGCCTTAATTTACTCAGGATGCCATAACAAAATGCCAGAGGCTGGATGGCTTAAACAGCTGGTATATATTTCTGAAGTTCTAAAGAGGAGAAAGTCCTAAACCAAGGTGCCAGCCGATTTGGTTTCTGATGAGCGCTCTCTCCCTGGCTTGTGGGCAGATGCTTTGGATGTCCTCACATGGCCTTTCCTTGGTGGGGTGCCTGGGAGGGAGGGTAGTAGGAAGCTAAGAAAATTCCTGACAAGTGGAATGGGGAAACTGACACAGACCACTGCCCGTGTTTCATATTGCTGCTCCTGCGGCTTAGGGCTCAGGTCCCCTTGACCTTTCCGCTCCAGAGGTAACATCTATGCTTCAGTTGTGTTTCAGCTGCAGGCCCAGAAATGCAGCAAAGCCAGGCAGGTGGACAGTACCAGTCACTGAAGACAGCAGCCCTGAAAGGGTACACCGGGAAAAGCTGATGAATACTCTATTGGGATCCTCCCCTAAGACCTTCTTCCCTAAACGACAGGCCTTTACAACCCAAACCAAGGGACCCAGCCCGT
This sequence comes from Noctilio leporinus, assembly GCA_004026585.1. Taxonomy (NCBI): domain Eukaryota; kingdom Metazoa; phylum Chordata; class Mammalia; order Chiroptera; family Noctilionidae; genus Noctilio; species Noctilio leporinus. The sequence continues at coordinate 239,076 of PVIW01001777.1, forward strand.
GCTTTCATCCTGGGAGCAGGCTGCACTTTTCCCTTCCCCTCTTGTTCCTCCACAGGCTTACATCTTCTAAACTGGATGCGTCCCAGCAAGACTTGCAACCAAGAACGTGACAGGCAGGAGAAACTTGTTCTGGTTACCCTCTGATACTTTCTCCAAGGCTCTTTTTTCTCTGATTTTCCTGTGAGCTGACAGCAGCTCTGCCGTGGCTGACCTTGCTTCACCCTTTTCACTGTGACTTTATTTCTTCATGAGCCAAAGTACCCCACCCTTCTTTTCTATAACATTTCTACAGAGCTAAAACACTCCTGCCTGGGCTATCTTCTGCTGCTTCACCTGTCCCAGCCTTGATAAACATATTCTCAAAATCACCTAGCCTCCTATTGTGAAATCTCTTTCATGAAGTCAAGAACCCACACAGGACGGGTGGGTCCAAGGCAGACCTGCTTCAGGTCTGGTCCCTATCCAGTGACACAGAGAGAAAACTCCAGTGTCTTTTTCTCTTCTTTTTAATCTAATGTTTATTAAATTTATTGGAGTGATATTTGTTAATATGATTATATAGGTTTCAAGTGTAGATTTCCATGATACACATGATCCATACACCATCTTGTGTATCCGCTCCCAAAGTCAAATCATCTTTCATCAGTGTACACACACCAGTTTACATTCCCACCAGCAGTGTCTGAGAGTTACTTTTGCTGCCCAACTTCTCTAGTACTTACTTACTTTGTTGATGATAAGCAATCTAGCAGGTGTGAGGTGGTACCTCATTATAGTTTTGATTTGCACTTCCCTAATAACTAGTGAAGTTGAGCACTTTTTTCATATACTTTTTGGTCATTTATGTCTTTTTGGGTAAAGTGTCTGTTCGGGTCATCTACTTTTTTTTTTTTTTTTTTTTAACAGATTGGTGTTGAGTTGTATGAATATTTTATATATTTTGGATATTAACCTCATGTCAGAGCTTTTGCTTGCAACTATCATCTCCCATTAGGTTAGTTTTCTTTTTGTTTTGTTAGTGGTTTGTTTCGTTGTGAAGGAGCTTTTTAGTTTGATATAGTTCCATTTGTTTTTATTTTTGCCTTTACTTACCTTCCCTTTGGGGTCAAATTTATAAAATCTTCTCTAAGTCCAAGGCCCACAAGTTTAATACCTGTTTTCTTCTATGTAATTTATTGTTTCAGATATTATATTTAGGTATTTAATCCAGTTAGAATCATTTTCTTGTACGTGGAGAAAAATTAACTAACGGGATAAATTGACAAAAACAGAATTATACTAGCAGACTTAAAACTCCATGGACATATCTAGATAGATCTTCCAAAAGAAAATCAATAGAGAAATTTCAACCAAAGAAGAACTTTGTGGAAACAGAGAGAGAAGATGCCCATCTACAAGATACAAAGAAACCTTCTGGCAGCAACTGAATTAGCCATCACATTGATCTTGGACTTCCTAGCCTCCAAACTTTTACAAATAAATTTATTTTAAGCCACTCACCTCGTGGTGTTTTGTTACAGTAGCCTGAGTAAACCTGTAAGTCCCATACTAAAACATGTTTAGGCATTGGCTAACTATTAATATTAAAATCAATGAAATAGCCCCCTTGTCTGAGTATTCAAACAGTTAGAGCATCTTCCAATATACCTAGGTTGCAGGCTCAACCCCCAGTCAGGGCACATATAAGAATCAACCAATTAATATATAAATAAATGAAATAACAAATGAATGTTTCTCTTTCTCTCTATCCCTCTCCCCCTCTAGAAATCAATCAATAAGTTTTTTAAAAGAATAAAATAAAAACAACCTGGGTGAAAATAGAGTAGAAATCAAGTTATAGAGTCAATCAATTATATATTTAGAAGAGCATCTCAACTCAATTGAGTTAAGACAGCTTCATAATAGATATTGGGGAGTAGAGAGTCATTTGGAAAAAGGATGAAATTGGATCTATACCACCAACATATACCAGAATAAACTCAAATAGAAACAAATATAAATAAAAGTATGTGGAGTAAAATTATGTACGAATTTAAATGGAAAATGGAGACATATTTTAAAATATGCTCTCTACTAATCTGTTTCTATTTTGCTTGTTAGTTCAGTTTGTTCATTAGACTCCACATCTGAGAGAAATCATATGGTATTTATTTTTCTCTGATTGGCTTATTTCACCTAGCACAATGTTCTCTGGGGGTGGAGGGAAGATTAGGAGGTGGTGAGTTTGAGGAAAAAGGAAAAAGGACTCATGGACATGGACAACGGTGATTTCTGGGAGAGGGGAAGTATAAAGAAACGAAATGGAAATGGAAAAAATACAATAAAATTCAAAAATAAAAAATAAAATATAAGTGAAAATTTTTGTCTAATTACAATTTTATGTTAAACATTCAAAAAGGTACCTATACTTCAACATATATTATTTACCTTATTTGTGTAAACAGTTTTGTATTTAGGGATCTTAGATCAAATTAATTTTCCATCAAGTTTCTGTTATTGTTACTTGTTGAATCTAGATTTTAGAACAACAGACTAGCATAAATTCACCATGGGTTCCAGGGAAGGAAGTTAAGTAGCTGGCCATGATCCAAATAACAAAGGAAAGTTCTTGGACAAACTTGTTTGGGAGTAAGAAAGCTGGTGTTTTTGTCTTAAATCTTTGTAAGTATACTGATATCTTGATCTTCCAGTAAATAAACTTTGATATTTGTCAGGAGGAGAGCACTATCTATTGATTAGTCTTAGCAGGATGGCCACACTTTAGTACTGCTTATAGTAAATACACCTGCAATCTACGGATTTATGAGACATGACTCCCAGGAAAATGTAATACAAGCCCTGCCATCATCAGGTCATAAAACAAATTTGCTCATAAGGTAAACTCCTCCTGTTGGGTAAGAGAACCCACAAATCATGCATAGTGATCTCATGCATCACACCAGACTGGATGCAATGTGTCCAATGTAAGACCAGCATACCATGCATGGAGCCATGCAGAATGTGTCATATCTCTTCATCTTTGTCTTGGCTTTCATGGTTGTATCTTTCCAGTGAAAACTGTCTGATGTGTGTGAGTCAGATATAACTATTGAATTTTTGTATTAATTTTTATTGACATTGTGAATAAAACTGCTTTACAGACTCCTGGATCATACTGGCTAGGACACTTTTAAGAAGAAAAGGCTGGCTCTGATGAACAGAATTCTACTTAGCTGTACTTTGTATGAAGGAAATCATGGGGTAAACCCATGTGGGAAATCTTGTCAGTGGAATTGGAAGAAAATAAATCCAGTGGCACTGAGTAAATATATTGTGAGACAGTATAAGACTGAAGGAAAGATGGCAGAATTTCTATTCATTGATAGTTACTAATAGCTCTGGTCCAGTCTAAATAGCTAAAGGAAGAGTTGAAAAAAATGTGAGAAAAATTTGCAATAAGACTATCTCTTCTTATCACTGGAAAATCCTCTTAAAGAATCTTTTGGCTTAAGCAGCCTTATGGCTGTGGAGAGATGTGATGTTCACTTACAATGTAACACAAGTAAGGTCATCTGTTATCCCTAGAATGTACAGATATCTGGATGCCAAAGAGTATATTCTTTTAAATAGCTGGATCATTTTATAGAAAAATACAAGCAGAAACCTGGTGAGTTATGCAAGCATATATTCTTAGAATCAATATTCAGAAGGCACATTACTAAGTTTTGATTCTACTCAATGGAATGGATTAGTCGAATTCTCTGTGAAGCCAAAGGAATTTTCAGCAGTCATCATCTGAACTGGCTCAGTTGCTGCACAGAGGGATGGCGTGATGAAGAAAAGATCTGCACCTCACAAAATAAAGCAAGCATTAAAAGAAAACTTGAAAAGAAAGGTGAAATGATAGTTTCTGGGTGCATGTGTTTATTTGGCTTTCTAAAACAGAATGAAACAGTACATAAATGAACTTTTTCTATTAAAAGTTTGACAACTTATCATCAAATTTTGATTGGTAAAAGGGGGAAGCTCCCTCCCACTCTGCAATCTTTTAACAATTTAGCAACCTCCCTCTCTATATTTTAGCATGAAGGAATTCAAGTAACATTACAAGGATCATGAGTATAACAGAAGGTGCTGAATTTATTTCTCCAATTAAAGCCATAGAGTTTAAAAAAAGACTGAATGAAGGGTCAAGACCTTACCCTACTGTTGAAGGTTAAATAAAGGTGGATATTAGGCTGTATTCAATATTTGGGGTTAAGTATCTTTTGGGTATTAAACAAGAGAGGGAACAATATAGCAAAGTTCATGCATAGAATGGATTATGTTAAAGAATGCACTAAAAGGGGCAAATTTCAAGTGGAATTTATTGTCTGTAGGAGTAGGTTAATTAGTCAAAGTCAGAGTAAAAAAAATGTTTTGTTTATTTTTTAGCAGCGATAGAAATACCAGGTTATTTTTAATGCTTCATGTAAAGATTCACAGAATTTTAGGTTAAAGTCAATAGCATTTATAATTAGGAAGATATGCCCAGAATGAATGAAATTTTCTGTAGAAACTTGAAGAGGTAAAATGTATAATATAGATGACCAACAAAAAGAAAACAGTCATGGACCCAGAAGGAATTAAGGGGCCGAATCAGGTGCTTGGGTTATATTCAAAAAGCTAGCTGCCTGGTTCTAGATGTGTAAATAATTCAACTTTGCATCTGATGGACTGAGGACACAAACCCTTGGACCAAATTGTCCAACTGTGGGATTACTGTGCTCAGAAGCTCTATCCCATGTAAACAGAAAAACATCACTTGACAACAACTGTAAGTAAAACTCCCAAGGACAAGAGTCAAAGCATCATATTAAACCTCTTCTCTAGCCTCAGGTATGTATTAACCTAAATGATACCTATTCTACTCTAGGGTTTGTTTGCTTTCCCATAACAGAAACAATCTTGAAAAATAAAATGTAAGGTCTTTCAAGTAAATTCTATCAATTTGGCCTTCCAGGATGAATTTCTTTATGAACAGCATACATTATTAAGGTGGATATTTACAGCTACCAATTAGCAAAAATGAACAATACAAGGCAATATTATGTGAATATAGCATGAGTCTTACTGCCCCTAGAGCAGTGTGACCTTGTAGAAAATGGGATGGACCACTGAAATGTTTGTTACTTAAACCAGGTTGTAAAAGCAGTGGCTTTGTTAGTTAAATTAATTTACATTGAATTTGAATATCAAGGGGAATTTTTAAAAATCATGGTAGACAGGAATCAATTGTACAACCATGTAATTTTACTTCCTCAAAGTGATTTCTTTTGTCTTCCTGATCTAGTGCCCCAGACCTGAGATTGAATAAGTGTTTTCAAGGAAGTTGATGCCCCAAATGTCACATTAATAACATTATTTTTGGCAATGTGCATTCCAGAGATACTTTAGGGTTGGGTCATAACTTACCTCATGTAGCCTCATTAAGGATAATTGTGGATTTCCCCATCACTGAGTGACAGAGGCAGGTCTATGGTTCTTTTATTTTTATCCAAACCCATGCTATGTGCCTGGGTGTGAGTGAGAATCAAGAGCCATTTTCAGTGAAAGTACTCTTATTAGCCTGTAGTAAAATTTACACCTACTGAGCTGGAAAGGCTGACTTAGGAAGAAGGTAGAATAGAAATAGTCAAAATTACCCTGTTTGTTGGGCTATTTATTATCACCCAATGAAAAATTCAAATCCTGGTGACCATTTGGTTAACTCGCTTATCATTTTGTAAAAATAATTGAAGAAAATTTTATAAAACAAGAAACACACACACACAAAACCAGTGAAAAATACATGGCAAGGGTATGCTACACTGACATGAATATAGTTGAAAGAAAATACTTAAAGCAGCTGGACTGCGACGATCTCTCTCCGGAATACTGGGGAATGTTCCTGGGGAAAGAGAAATGTGACTGGGTCTAGTCTACTTGTAAATGCATCAAATTAAACTCCTTTTAAATAAGAACTAGAGAGTATTATGCTTAGCTAAACAACCCAGTGGGTGAAAGACAAATAACACACAATCTCACTAAATACAGGAAACCAATGAACAAACCAAACAGATGAACAAAGTAAAATCAGATGCATGGAAACAAGGAGCAGATTGACAGTGATCAGAAGAAAGAGGGGAGGGAGGAAGGGGGACATAAGGAGAAAGGTTTAATCAAAGAACATGTATGAATGACCCATGGACATGGACAACAGGGTGGAGATTGCCTGTGGGTGAGGGGATGGGGAGGGTGGGGCCAGGAAAACAATGGAAGAGAATGGAACAATTATAATATAATAAAATAATTTAAAAAGCAGAAATAAGATTGCCAAGTCAAGGAATCATGTTTATCTAAATTTTTTTAGAATTTAGCTTTGTTTTCTATGAGGACACTTAAGCTAAGGGTATTCAACTATGAGTTTTTATAAATAAAGGTTCTTCTTCCTTATAGATAATTTATTAGTTTATTTACTTATTTATTTTAATTATGAATCACTTATTTCTAGAATTTTTCATTTAATATTTTTGTACCACAGTTGCTAGCATATAACTGAAATCATACAAAGTGAAACTGCAGATAAGGGAATGGGCGGAACCATCATATTTTCCCATATTCCTGAGAGCTGCTAGCTACCTCAAGGGATTCATGTTATTTGACTTATTTTTTCATGTACTGAAATTTGCTTAGTGTATTATGTACTTCTCTGATTAAGCCTTAATCCATTACTTTTTGTGTTCCAAGGATTTCCTTGTACATTTTATAAAAAGTTGACTCAATAATGTAGTTTACTGATTTGATTTCTTTCCCCTCATGCTATTTAATAACATTGCCCTATCTCCTGATATTGTGTACCAATAAGTTTGGTAATTGTTATCGTATTTCCCACATATCTTTGGTGAGCTTCCTTATTTCTATTCCAGCCTATTTGGTGTTCTATGGCTCAAAAGTGAAAAATGTCCTTCCCCATAAAAGTGTTGCTTGGAAACATGTGTCCTATAAATTTTTCATGTAAATGAAAAACCTCTTAAAAGTATAAGAGATAGAGTAAATTTCATTCATAGAGACAATCTATGCTAAATAACTTGTTTTCTGTTTAATCTCATTTTAACCTAAGACACCAGAAATTTATCTTCTTCCTCCTAAAATTCTCACTAAACTTAAGTACACATGAGAAAATGAGTAAGGTTTGGGCACAAGAGGTATTCATTTTGGGAGTCTGCTTCAGTTGCAAAATACAAGAACAAAATATTCTTGTGATGTGTCCTCAAAAATAATTGAAACCTTAGGTTGGTTTAAGACAAATAATCCTATAAAAGGCATTATAACATAAAACTAAAATGTCAATATATGTGGGCAGTTTTTGTTGCAAATTTATGCTTTTAAAATAGGAACACTAAAATCCACTATATTTTATATTTGAATAAAGTGGGGTATTCAATAAGGAAAGTTATGCTTCCAAATTAATTAAAGTATATTTTAGAGAAAAATTTGACCTTAGCAATAATCCTATAAGATTATGAGTTTGGTTACTAATAAGGAGTCATGATATGCACTGACATATGCACCAATGTTAAGACCATAAAGTCTTTCAAAAATTATAATTTATAGTAAAAGGGGAGTAAATACTGGGAGAGGCTAGAACAGCCATATGCTTTTAAAGGCAGCAAACCATAGAGTGAATGCTGTGAAAACTAAAGAAAGTGTATGGAAGGAGAGTCTTCTTACCTATTCACCTGTAAATAAAGATTATGCTGAATAAATGCATGCTGTCATTAATGCACATAAAAATGAAATAAGTATATTGAACATCTTTATAGTTTTATGCAATATAACCTTTGTTTTTCATTGTTAACCATTGACATATCTCCTTGGCTATAACTGTTTTTTCTCAGTGTACAGTAATATGAATTAGTCTGAAATCAATGGTAGAGTCAAAAGATCACTGTTCTAATTATTACACTAAAGAATAGTGATACAACTTATATGAACAGTAATTGTGGGTGTTAGTGTCCTCAGTTATTGATTTTTACTTAAATGTAAAATGTAATTCTACACTTCCTACCTCATATATAATTTTGAAAAATAAAATACAATAGTACACACTCAGTGCTTTTTAAACCACAGAGTGCTTCATTGATATTTTGTTTCAATATACTAAAATATCACAATTCAGATTGCAGAGTTCTTTGCTATAACAATCCATTGAAGAATTTTGGGTATGCAGCCAAGAGATACTAATGCTAGTTTCATATCTGCACAAAATCGTCACTTACTTCCTAATGTAATGGGAACTCAATTTCAGTGAAAGCTCCAAAGGCATGAAGAGTTCCCCAGAGATAAATTTTGTAGTTATAAACCTAGCTATCTTCTTGATACAATAGAAGTAAAATAAATAACTATGTCAAAACATATTTAAATATAATTATATGCATTTTGGACATAATTATTTTGCTGTTTATTATATTTATGTGTTTATTGAAATGTGCTATCTTGCATTTATTAATTCATTTATTGAATAACAAGAACTAAAAATACTAGAAGTAGATTTACACAATGGAATACTACATTGCAGAAAGGAAGAAGGAACTCCTACCTTTTGTGCTAGTATGGATGGAACTGGAGAGCATTATACTAAGTGAACTAAGCAAGGCAGCAAAAAACAAGTACCGTATGATCTCACTTAACACAGGAAACTAATGAACAAAATAAACAAATGAGCATAATGGAACCAGAGACCTGGAAAAAAGGAGGAGAATGACTGTGACCACAGTGGAGGAGAGGGGGTGGGGAAAGGGGAGGTAAAAAGGGCAGGATCTAGACAAGAAGCTAATGTGAAAGACCCATGGACATGGACAGGGGGGTGGGGAATAACTTTGGGAGAGGAGAAGGGGAGCAGAGGAAAGCAACGGGGCGGGGGGAATGAAACAATTGCAATAGAATAATAATAAATCAATTTTTAAAAAGTAGAGATTGAAATCAATGCAAAGGCCTAGTGCTTTGTGCTTGGACTCAGTGCTGTATAATAGCTCAGAAGCTTCTTTCTTCCCATGATTTACACTTTTCATCCACTGATAGGTGTTTCCATGATTTTGCAATGTTACATTATTTTTAGTGTTATCTAGACACCCAGCACTAACACAGATTTTTTATTTGTTTGTTTGTTTGTTTTAAGATTTTATTCATTATCTTTTAGAGAGAAGGGGAGGGAGGGAGGAAGAAAGGGAGAAAAGCATCAATGTATGGCTGCCTTTCACCTGCCTCCAGCTGGGGACCTGGCTGTAGAACTGGCTTGCAACCTGGTTATGTGCCCTGGCTGGGAATTGAACCTGCTACCTTTGGGTTTGCAGGCTGGCACCTACCAACACAGCTTTTACTGGCACAAGTTTTGCTGTTCTGAGTAATGGATCACTTCATCTCTGAGACACTCATGGGCTCACAAACTAATTCCAAAATGAGTGTCCACGTTCTATCATTTCCAAGTTGTATAATAAGAATTGCGTAAAAATTAGGCAAAGCCCATTTTATTAAATACAAAATTCAAATTTATGTAATTCTCACTTTCTATTCTATTTGCAATAATTTTCTGTCTAGAGTTAAAGGTATTCTAAACTTCTTTGATAGCTAGGATGAACCTAATGCATACTTTTATTTTTTTTAATTATTTAATTGGTCTTTTTGATAACCATTGTGTATTTTCCAAATATTGGGGTTTAATAGGGTTATGAGAGTCAATTCATTCTCAGGTAGGACAAACTTCATTTGCTTTTTTTCCCCCTGAATCTTTATACATTCATAAAATGACAAAATATTATTAAAGAAAATGAAAGAGTAATTTTTCCATACTCTGTGAGTTAAAATAGTGATATGGTAAAATAATACTTTAAGTATAGAGCCTTGTTCTATTTCAGAGGTGGACTTTGAGATTCCATGGAATGTTGGACATATATGTATTTTACATAAGTGGAACTTCATTCACTCAGACTTTGAGCCCAAAAAGCTTTTTATGTGTCATCGTCTATAAGAGAGCTATTAATAAATAGGATTCCTTTGGACTCCTGGATCCTGACTCACATTCTGAACTTCTGCAGGTATAGTATTAAAGATGAACACAAGATTCACCAAGTATCCACAGTTAAATTACTTATGTGAAGTTATCATTACTGAAAATGACCAGCACTCCCTAGCAGATGGATAAGATCATCGGTCATAAAATGACTGAATTGAAGAATTAGAAAACAACATATGAAGCATTGAACTTAGGTTAATAATTAATTATACCTAAAGTTTAATTTATAAAAATTTAACTGCAATATATGGTCCTAAAGGGTTTAAAATTTATAATTTATAATTATAAATCCAATGACTTTTCATTTTATTATCATATATGTGGGCTGTTCATGAAGTTTGAGGACAAGGTAGGCAAAACATGATTTCTTTTCTGCAGAATGACTGCACCCTGTGTGTAGTATGCTGATTGCACTCCGCAGCTGAAATTTGGGCTGCGTAGCCTGAACAGGTGCAGAGTGATGAGCGCTTTAAGCAGTTCTCCACACATTGTGGGACTGGTTGAGAAACATTAGACAGAAATGGCCCAACCTTGCCAAGAGGAAAATCTCCCCAAATAGGAACAGATGTTAATATGGGCACAGTGATTTTTAACCAAACCAAAAAATTATACTTAAACATTTATAGGAATTCTTCTCTTCACCAAAATGCTTCAGCTTCATTTTGCTGCAGAATTTCTCTCATTTTAAGGTTGCCAACAAACTGCTACACAATAGACTATGATAATTGTTGTAAAAAATGTTTTTGAGTTATTGTGGATGTCATAGACTTATGCAGATTGCTTTTAAAAAATTTTTAAATATTTTATTTATTATTTTTAGAGAGAGGGAAAGGAGGGAGGCAGAGAGGGAGAGAAACATCCATGTATGGTTGCCTTTCACCTGCCTCCAGCTACAGACCTGGCTGGAGACCTGGCTTGCAACCTGATTATGTGCCCTGGTGGGGAATTGAACCAGAGAACTTTGGGTTTGCTGTCCGGCACCTACTCAGTGGGCCACCAGTGATTTAAACTAATACTATGTTAAGGAATTACTTGAAAAAATACATACACATACAGGAAAGAGGAAAAGTAGCTTTACAATTGTGAGTACTCAAAACACAGTTTATTCTTTTATTATTAACTATATTATTTTACATATGCTATGTGAATCTCTGAAATAACTTTATATAAAGTTGATCAAGTCCTGTCCTATTGTCAGGTTGACTTCCTATACTTTTCAATTATTTAATAATTTCCACTGCTACAATATTTTTGAGTTATTAAAATGCACTGTAAAAAGTACCTCTTAAAGCTGTTTTTTAGTTAAATATAAGTCAAAAATTATATTAATGTTGAATTGTCACTAGCTGTCACTAGCAGCTTTGAAATACTTCTTAGTTATTTTAGATGATCTTTCCTCTTTAATAACTAAATTTATTAATATTAATAATGACTAAAAATGGTGATTTGAATATAACTTATTCATGGAACAATGATATAACACATCATATTTAAAAGACAGACATTAATTTAAATATCTATTCCAGGAACTGCTATCTACACAGTTTTAAATGTGACACTATTGAAATTTAATTTTAGAAACTGATATATGTGTGCATGTTCATATATACATAAAGATTACAAGTATTGTTTTTTGTCACATTTAACATTTTCACTTGGAAAATATTTACATTTTTAAAAATAAAAAACACTTTTAGAAATTATAAAAAGAAAAACAGCTGGCATCAAAATATAAAATTGTTTTCTTTTTTTTTAAAAATGGTAACTACAAACTATTTGGTTTATGAGTTTAAAATTCAAGGAAGATACTTTAATTAAATGCACTGTGTATGCCATTAAAAGAGTTAAATAAGAAAATCAAATATATAAACTTAAAATAATTTTTCACCTAGTTTGCTCTCTCTCCTTCTCCCTCTCAAAATTAATTGAAAACTTAAATTATTTAGTGTCATTTTTATATAAATTCAGATATACTATTTTAGACAACAAGTATGCAAAACAATTACATGTCAAATGATATATATTTGCCATGTTATGATATACATTTAATGTCAAAATGTGGGCAAACAATCTTAGCATGTTAACTCTGAGCTCTGACCTTCTGAAGCCAGGGAGAATACTAAATACAGCTTTCTGCCAGAATATTAGGAGCAAGAGATTGTCTACAATAAAATTCCTTTAAAGAACAGATTGTGTTTTCATAACTTACATTTAAGTCATTAATCCATTTTGAGTTTACCATTTTGAATGGTGTAAGGAGGTGGTTTATTTTCATTTATTTGCATGTACCTAATTTTCCCAACACCACTTATGTTCTTGTCTCTTATCAAATATTAATTGACTATAAAGGCATGAGTTTATTTGTGGGCTCTCTTTTCTGTTTCATTGATCTATATGCTTATTTCTGTTTTGATCACTATGGTCTTGTAGTATCATTAGATGTCAGGTTGGGTGATGTCACCAACTTTGTTCTTCTTTCTCAATATTGCTGAGGCTGTTCATGGTCTTTTACATTCTGTATACATTTTTTAGGATATTTTAGTTTTGTGATTTATGCCATTGGTATTTTAATAAGAACTTCATTTAATAAATAGATTGCTTTTAGTAATATGGACATTTTTATGATGTTGATTCTTATCTATGAACATGGTATATGCTTCCACTAATTTGTATCTTCCTCAATTTCTTTCTTCAGTATCCTATATTTTTCTGAGTATAGGCTTCTTGCCTCCTTGGTTAAACTTATTCATAACATTTTAATATTTTTGTTGTTGAAATTATAAATGAGACTATTTTCTTAGTTTATTTTTCCTGATAGATCATTATCGGCATATAAAATGGTATTGATTTCTGACTATTAATTTTGTATCCTGCTGCTTTACTGAATTCATTTATCAATTCTAGTATTTTCTTGGTGGAGTCTCCTTCCATAGAATCATGTGTTGGCAAGGGTGTGAAGAAAAGGGGACTTCTGTGCACTGTTGATGGAAATGGGAACTGATGCAGCCACTGTGAACAGGAGTGTGAAATTTCCTCAAAAAAATTAAAAATGGAACTGCTTTATTACCCAGCAATTCCACTTCTGAGAATGCATCCAAAGAAAACCTGAAACACAAACTCAAAAAAATATATGCACCTTTACCTTCATTGAAGTGCTGTTTACAATCAGCAAGATTCTAAAGCAGTCCTAGAGGCCATTGGTAGATGAGCCGATGAAAAAGCAGAGGTACATTCACACAATGGACACTACTTGGCCTTAAACAGAAGGAAAACTTATCCTGCGCCACAACATTGATGGATCTGGGGAGTAGTATGCTAATTGAAACAAGACAGTCAGGAAAGAACAAATACAACATGATTTCTCTTATATGTGGAATCTAATGAACAAAATAAACTAACAACAAAACAGAAACAGACTCATATAGACACAGAACAGCCTGACAGCTGTTAGGGGACAGGGGAGTTGGGGTCACAATGAAAGTGGTGATGGGATTTAGCAAAAACCAAGATACGCACAGCAGTATGGTGATTGCTGTAGGGAAAGGGAAGTGGGGAAGCTGGAAAAGGGTGAAAGGGAGATAAATGGTGATGGAGGAGAGTGAAGGATGCAGTGTGCTGATGATGTGTTATTGAGCTGCACACCTTAACCTGTATGGTTTATTAACTAATGTTACCCCAATAAATATAAATTCAATTAAACTGAAAAAGAAAATGGGAAAATAAAAGAATAGGCATTTCAGAAGAAACTACTCATAAAGATTATGTATAACCTATATATATATATATATATAGAGAGAGAGAGAGAGAGAGAGAGAGTATATAATCTATTAAAATATCACTGCTGCAAACAATTGTTAATCTGCTAGATTTCCTCAAAATCTGACAGTTTTCTCTAGAGAAAACTACTACAGAGCAATTACAGATATCCACACTAATGTCCACTTATTCTGAACATGTTAAGAAAAAAAGCAAAAAGCCCTTCTCTCTGATTAGTCAAAATTCAGAGAAACAGAAAAAGACAGATCCAAGACTTGTCTGGTGGCTCAGTGGATAGGCATCGGCCTGCAAACCCAAAGGTCTCTGGTTCAATTCCCAGCCAGGGCACATAACCAGGTAGCAAGCCAGGTCTCCAGCCAGGTCTGTGGCTGGAGGCAGGTGAAAGGCAACCATACATTAATGTTTCTCTCCCTCTCTGCCTCTCTCCCTTCCAATCCCTCTAAAAATAATAAATAAAATCTTTAAAAAAAAGAAAAAGGCAGATCCAGGCTAATATACCATTAGTCACTGTGAGTTTATTAGAATAACTGTTTGTGGACAAGGTAGACACATAACTTACCAATAACCACCACCTATAGTTAGTTTTCAATTTTCAGGTCGATTTGAAGTGACCATGTCTTCTTTTATCCCGCATTGAATGCAAGGGATTATATTTTGGCTAGAATGAAAACAACACTGACTCTGGAAACTGAGTAATCGAACATATATTTAAAGTGTGGACTTTGACTAAATAAAGACAGATTTGCATGCTATATACTTGGTATTAAATTGCTAATACGAAAAGAGAGATATAAATCAAACAGGAATTTGAACCTGGTGTGTTCAAAAGATCAATAAAGACTGGAACTCAGAACAAAAGAAGAGGATCTTAACTAAGACAACACTCATGCCTATCCTGACCGAAGAGTTTCAGCAATCTCTTAGTGTTCAAGGATTGTTTATTATTAGCAGAACCACACATTCATATCATTTTAATTTAACATTTTCATTTGACATTTATTAATTCAGTCTTTGTTAGTCACTAGTAAATTGTAGGGGTTGGGCAAATAGTAGGTTTACGGTTGTGTATGAAATAGTTTATTCTAGTATTATTATTTATTAATTGTAGTGTTATTTCTCATACCAATAACTGTAAATTTACTTTCACCCTGCCCTGTGTATAATTTGTTCTGTAAATAATAATCTCATTCTTAACAATTGTATATTGCCTAAATTCTGAATTATTGTGCTTGCTCAGATATTAACTGATAATAATTTAAACTGGGTTGATATAGATAAACAACTCAAGAGATGCAAACTCAACTTAAGAGAAATACATACTGAATACCACTGCCCCTAGAGCATACAATGTGTTATAATGACATTAAATATTTCCTTCAATTTTGTGTGTTTCCAGTTCCATTTCAACCCCTACTATTAAATGAAGAAATTGGGGACTGCAACCTTTTTCAATAAGAAAAAAAGAATGAATTGTTCAAACCTAATAATACTAAGGTGAAATTATTTCAAATGCAAATTTGAAGTTGGGGAATATTAATATAATAGTGAACTTAAATATGTTAGACTCCACTGCAGAATCAGAAGAATGCAGTTCCGACCATTCATTGTGAAACAAATTCCAACAAGACCTATTAAAAATAATTTGGACTAAATCTTACTCCTAACATAAAGAGGGCTCCCTGGGAAGGTAGAGTAGAAAGATGTATTCCTGACAGATAGATGAGATATGAACTAACTATATTTTAGTAGTAGGAACTGAGATAATCTCTTTCCAGTAAGAAGTATCAACTTGTAAGTCACTGGATCATGAATTCAATTACCAAGATCAACTTGCAATTTGACCAAGTTAACTGATGAAGTCAATTCAAAGGTATTATTTCATTATGTGCTTACTCAACTCCAGTTAAGATGGTATAATGCATTGAAACTGCACTTAAAGTTTTTCATAGAAAGTTATATAAAGAGAATAAAGAGTTAACCTGCTTCTGAGAATCCTTGGCACCAATTTTTTTTTTAACAAGGAAGCAAAATTTAACAGATATACCAAATTATTAACTTAAAAAGCATTCATCTATTTTCTAAAAAGTGACCAATTATAGATAATGAGTGGCTTACTTTTATCTTAATCCTCCAATATTGTAGGTTTTAGAGGGCAATGTTTAACTACTTTATCCTGCTAAATTTGTTCCAGATCTTAACCCATTACTGTGTAATTACTTTATGTTGCTCCTTAGAAAAGCAATTTAATTCTGCCTTCTGTTTCTTGTTTCAACAGGCCAGTAATTTCCTCTTTGCTTTTGGAGTCAGACAACTTTGCAGATATTTTTAGAAGATACAAAGTGTTTCAGAGAGTGTAAACAAGGCTGTTAAGTTAGAAGAGAAGTACTTGAGAAATTTTAACATGGTTATAATTTACTATAGAACTTCTCTAGAGAAGAGAATTTCATTATTATCAGTCACCTCATTTGCAAATTTATTTACTGATAAAAAAATAGGGTTGCAAATACCCTCTCTTATTTCTATCAAGGACTACCTTGGAAAGAAAACTCTCCATGTTTTTAAAGTGGTGTACAGGGAACACAATGAATTCACGTGTTGTATGTTTCTCATCAAATTCTTGATGATGTAACTCTGTTCTTACTGGAGTTATACCCCCTTTTCTGCTCCTCGTAGTTGTATTTTCCCTATTTCAAGAAGCTCCTCAGGAAAAGGTGGAGTAGAAAAGAAAGTTTTCAAACTTTGCCGATCAGCGCTCCCTCGTCTACTGCTACTGTAGAGTATTTTCTTTACAGCAGGGAACTTGGTGTGGCAACCCTGACAGAAGAGCCCAGCCTGGGGCAAAGAAGCTTGTGTGCAGCTACTGAGGTTCTCTGTTATCTTCTCAGACCACCTCCAGGGCCACCATCATCAAGAAACACATCCCTCTATTTCCAAGGTGAAACACCTATTTACTTTTTGTGAATTCTATTTTGCTGGAGTTTTTATACCTTTTTTGAAAATTGAGACATTCAGGTCACTCTGGGCATACTTCTTGCTTTTTCTATTGACTTGCACTAATACTTGAACATTATTTATCTCCCTTTTGAAAATAGCACCTTCCTTTCTGGTTGGGATTTTCTCTTCCTGGAGTTACTATTTATTCCACCAAGACTAAGATCCTTCCTGTACCCTAGCTCTTGCTTACCATGGCAAAAGGACTCCTGACTTCATGAGGGCCTCTAACTTGGGTAGAACTTATTTGAAATGTCTTTGGTGACAAATGTTATTTGTCACTGTCTCCCAGTTACACTGCAAATGGAAAAGTTTAGATGATGCTTCCAGAAAAGTGGAAAAATCCAGAACCGAACTGTTCCTACAGTTTTGGCACCTACAAGTACCAAAAGTCTTTATAGGTATGATTTTATATGAAAATCTATGGGAAACATTTCTTTCAAATGGATTTGTGGGATTTTTATAGAAATCTCAAGTTTTATAAGTTGAATTCTTATCCAGAATTTGAAAATGTTTTCCTGCAGGACCATGAAGAATCTTTAATTTAAATTATAGAGGCTCAGAAGGGTAGAAGAGTACTTAGAGCTCATTGAATTAAAATGCCTAGCAGATATTTGAAAGTTGTTATTTAAAATATAGTTTACACATATACTAGGGACTTTCATCAGAGTCTACTTCTGATATTCCCATGTGCCTATATGATACTCTATGCTGTCACGTATAAAAATATGTATTAGAATATAGTCCGATTATGTATATTTCAACTTCACCAAATTATAAGTTCTTTGGAAGTAAACAACATATCTTTTTTGCCTTTGTTGGCCTAGCATACAGGAAATGCCCGGGATAAAGGATGTGTTCATAAAATAGTTCTCCTCCAACTTACCACTCATCTCTAATCTTGCATTTTCTCCAGAACATCTTCAAGATTTTTCTCCTATTGGTCTTATCAACATCTAAAATATATGTTTCTAAATTATTTTTCTGTGAATGCTGCTGCTAGAAATAAACCTCCTGTGGGTTGATGTATTTTTGCCTTGTGTACAATAGATCTTGAATATTATCTGTCTCATAACAGATCTTAAATATTTCTTTTATGAATAAAGAGGAAAATGAATGAATGAGACAAAATAGAGGAATGAAAGGCGGATGAAAAGTATCTTAATAAGAACAAAAACAGATACATTTATTCCTAAACTTCATATTACAGTTTACAAAATGGTATCCCATTGTCTTCTTTTGCTTCATCCAGACAAATTTTTTGAAAGGAGAGAGATATATTGTTAATAACTAATTTCATGTTTGAAAAAAAAATTGTTGCTGATAATATTTGGCCACATTTAACATAATTTTCCTGTGGTTTAAAATAAGGTCTCCTGTGTGTAGTTCATAATATGGTCATTCTTGAATGGAGAGTCATCAAAGCCTTGCAAGATATAAAACCATTTAGAAGTCTATTTGTCTGACTGGCATTTAAATAGAGGTTGTTGGAGGAAATCGTAATGTCTCTAATTAAACATGCTACTGGGGCCTATTAGGGTGATGAAAGTTCTTTTGGATGTCTTTAAAAGAGCCAAAACCCTGTGTATTTAGAAAAGCACAATGTGTATCTCGGTTACTATCAGCAATGCCTGAAACTGCGGTGGAATAAGGAGGGTCCTGTGAGATCTTATATTGTACAGAAGTTTGAACTTGATTTATATTTTGAGTGCCTGTGGGCCAAGAGAGTTCAGAGTTTTATTCACCTTAAAGGGACAACTTTTAGGCAGTGACTCAAGAGTTTTTTTTTTTTAAATGTACAGATGGATACACCTGCTGACCAGAACACCCAGTGCTGGAATGACTGCCAGCTTGAAGTTTGGACAGTTGTGCTGACCTTGGGTCCCATTCTTTATTTGGGACAGCTTTATTATGGGTTTGAAAGCAGCTGCCCTTTATTTAGCTCCATCATTTATGTTGGTGGCAATACGTTTCATACAGTCTATGAACTCCCATTGCTATTGACCTCATTAATCCCAAGGATTCCCCAGGAAGCCAGCAGCTATTAAAAAGGGGTGACCTTCTGACCTTCTCTAGCACATGACATCTTGCAAGAGACTGAGAGCAGTGGAAACTACCCTACTACTACAAATAGAATATACCAGAGGTGCCCAGGACTGGCTCATCCTGAACCAAGGAGATCTTGGTAGCCTTGCTGAATTTGTGGGGTTCTGTTTCCATGGCCCAGGTAGTAGGGTGCGCAAGCTAAGGATCTGTAAGAGTCTGTGTTTTCAGAAGAGCCTACGATGCAGCAGTATTTTCACTGAAATGGTGCATAGCATGGGGATGAGAAGGGCAATATCCTGAGTCAGGAGGCCATGAATAATTTATGATCATCCTAGGTGTCCATAGACTTCAAGAGACATGGCCTGAGGTTGCTAAAAGTCTCAATGGCGAAGGAACCTCTGGGATACTGATAGAAGTGTCTTCATTTTAATTTGGATAGATTTTTAAGTATTTGTTATGGATAGCTCCATTCATAGCGATCTGTTTTATAAGTAACAATATCAGTGAGATTACATAAACTTGTAAATGAGGAATATGTTGTCTCAGAACTCAACAGGCATTAAAAGATGTTGGATATGGCCTTGCCTGGTGGCACAGTGGATAAGGCACCAGCTTGTGAACCCAAAGGTCTCTGGTTCCATTCCCAGCCAGGGTACGTAACCAGGTTGCAAGCCAGGTCTCCAGCCAGGTCTGTAGCTGGAGGCAGATGAAAGGCAACAATGCATTGATGCCTCTCTCCCTCTCTGCCACTCTTCCTTCCCCTCTCTCTGGAAATATAAAATCTTTAAAAATTTTTCATTAAATAAAAAGATGGTGGATGTGTAGATACTTAACGTGGCAAATAAAATTTATTGGGAGAGATTATCTTTAATTTAATGTTGTGTATGTGCTCCTGGAGAAAGTTGTATATAATTAAAGTTTTACTTATAAAAAAGTATGTGCAATAATGAGGTCACTAAGGTAACCCATGGGTATCCTGGAAAAGATGTGTTGTGTCCCTTGGAGGTAAAATTAAACTGCAGCTAAGAGGCTATTGAGATAGTGTTACCCTAATAAAGTCAGTAAAAGTTAAAAAGCAAACAAACAACAACAATAAAAAGAAAAGTCTGAGAAAAGCTCTAGAGGAGCTTAAGGAAAAGTGAAGAGTAGCCCTGGCTGGTGGCACAGTGGATAAGGTGCCAGCCTGCAAACCCAAAAGTTGCTGGTTCAATTCCCCAGCCAGGGCATATAACCAGGTTGCAAGCTAGGTCTCCAGCCAGGTCCCCAGTCAGGTTTCCAGCCAGGTCTGTTGCTGGAAGCAAATGAAAGGCAACCATACATTGATGTCTCTCTCCCTCTTTGCCTCTCTCCCTTCCCCTCTCTAAAAATACTAAATAAAATCTTTAAAACAACAAAAGAAAAGAAAAGTGAAGAGTAAATGTAATGTATCCTGAATAGGATCCTAGAACAGAAAAAGAACAGTAGGGAAAGGCTCAGGAGATTTAAATAAAGTATGGACTTTAGCTAATAAAAACAAATTTAAAAGATTGGAAAAAATGATATAATTTCTTGGAAGTCATAAATAGTGATGGCAAAGAAAAGAATAAAGTCAAGGTTTTCTGACCTAAATAAATAAATAAATAAATGAAAAGTTAGCAATTACTATTTGACCCAGCAATTTTACTCCTAGGTATTTATATGAGGCCTGTCCCAAAAGTATCGAGCCAATGTCAATATAATTAAAACAGTTTTTGCAGCAGATACTTTCAAGACAGACCTCTTATACTCAAGATAATTGAAAGTGTTTGTCCACACAGAAATTTGTCTAGATATTGTTTTAGGGGCATTATTTATAAAGCCTAGCATTGGAAATAACTCAAATGATCCTCAACTGGTAAATAAATAAATAAATGTAGTATCTTCCTATAATGGAATATTATCTGACCATAAAAAGCAATGAAGTATTGATACTTGCCAAACCCTGAATCAACATTGAAAACATGGTGAATGAAAACAGAAAAAAGGTAGACACAAAAGTCAACATGTTGTATGATTCTTTCTTCATGGAGAAATATCCAAAATAGTCAAGTTCACAGGGACAGAAGCTAATTTTAATGGTTGCCAGGAGCTTGGCAGAGAGAGGGGAGAGATAATGTACCCATGTTTGTTTTTTGAGGAGATAAAAATGTTTTAAAATTATATATTGGTGATGGTTCTATTTTGTGATATATGAATTATATCTCAATAAATATTTTATTTAAAAAATGAAAAATAAGCACTGAATAGAAATCTACAGTAGCAAAATATTAACCAATTGTTGGCTAGTTGATGTTAGCAGCTTCAATAATATTGGGTATTGAGCATGGGAACCTAAGTGGATGGGAACACAGCATTAAGCTTGAAGCAATCCACCATAAAGCACCATTGTTTTTTTAAGGAGAGGGCTAAGATTAGGCAAAATTGGACCATCCAATGGAGGAGTGAGGATAATCAACTATCCATTAAATAGGCCTTACATAGTAAGTTTCAATACTGGAAGGTCCTATTTTAACTTACACTGAACCATCTGAACCAATTTAAATGGAGGTTTTCATGGAGTCTCATTTCGGTAAGCCACTTTGTAGTTGTCAAAGGGTTCATCTAATCTTAATTTAGTATTCATCATGCCAGAGTGTTTATGACCAATATAGATTCTTAGAAGAAAATAGGTATTACGGTAATGGACAATTTAGGCAAAGTTATAGTTAAGTTTATTTATTTTTCTGTATATTTAATTATGCTCCTCAAATTATAAAGGTATCATGTTTAAATTTAGTAGCGACCCCAGGTACATCTGTACTTTGAATCTCAGTATTCATTAATACCTGGAGCTTTATCAATTGGTGCAGTTTACCTCGTGTTCAATGTAATTTTTTTAGAAACAATCAGTGCTCTTCTTACCTTTATGTTCTATAAAATTTTTAAACAAATTTTGGATTTCCAGCTGGGCCAAACTATTCACATATAATAATTTATGTTTCATTTTTAAAATATATTTCCTTTATATTTAGGTTTATTTCTTTATTTAAAAAATCCTCGTAGGAAACTTCTGGCCTTTAAAGGAAGAGAGAGTGGAAGAAGGGGTCTAGTCACCACTCATTCTGAGGTTTCCCTATCCACCTCTTAGGTAAAAAGATTTGTACTTGGAGACCTGTAGCAGCCTGTCCTTTGGACAGAATTGTTAGTGTTCTTGTGAAAATATTGGGACCATGGATCATTGATATTCAGGGGCTCTCACTAAGGCCCAAGCATTCTGGCTTTGGGTGATCTACTGTCAGAGTCATTGGGTAACTATGTCAGGTGTTGGAATTGGGGTGGGAGGTGCAGAGTTGAGATATTTGTTTTCTTCCCACAGCAACCTCTTTGGATTAAACCTTGGGATGCTAGGATGTAACGAACAGTAGCCCTGAGGATCTGAGGATCCTGTATTTCTCTGGTAAGAGCAACAAGACGGGCAGCAGTAAAGAAAACAGGTTGCTGCTACCCACCTCTGAGTCTCATCCCTGAAGAGGCCAGGGCACCACTTCCTAACCATGGGTAGACCAATGAACTACCTTCTGGTGCTAGGGCTGTTGGAAAAGCATGGACAAACTGGGGTTCTGTCCCAAATAATAATAAAGAAACATCAATGCCAAAGACATGACAGCCCCCGTAATAAGCCTTTAAGAAATGCAGGCTGAAATTGAAAACCATTGGAACTGGACCTGGGGAAGCACGGCTCCCTGGCCCATCACCCGTCCTGCTCTACAGTGGCTGCATCTAAGTGCCTAGCCACCAATTTAGAAATTCTCACTGTTTGTTTGGAATATTCCCATGCTGAGGAAGCATGGGACGAGAGACATGGTGACCACCAGTAGACACAGCAACAAGCAATATATAAGACCCAAGCACAAACTGGTCCTCAGGGGTGTTCTCTTCCATGCCATTCTCACTGGGGTTTACAGATAAGAGTAACCCAATTGTCGTCCTCCAAGAAGCTGTCTAAGAATCTGCAGTCACAGCCACACTCTTCTATTTACAGTATCTTTGTTGTATGTGGCTTCAAGATGTGTTTGATGGTGGAATGCAACTTAGGTACTCTGGTAGATGAGAGGCAGAACTCTGTCATTTACAGCTCCAGTCATGGAAAGCCACTGAGCAGGACTGCACCAGGGATCACACAGGGGGCACTGCAACTGCAAATTTGAGTTTAGGGGATAGCTTATGTATATTGCAGGTACAAAAATGGCTTGAAAGGAAAAGAGACAATAGGACTGGAAGGACTAATTCCATCAGGATAGAGGAAATAGCCTATATACATAAAAATGTACAATACTTTAACAGATTCTATTGCTCCATTGGGAAATAGGGTATTTGATGGAATTCTCAGAGGTTTAAATATAGAAGAATTGATTAGGATAAATTAATAGTTTTTTAAACCCAGAATTCATGGTTTTCAACCTTTCTCATCTCATGGCACACATAACTAATTACTAAAATTCTTTAGCACATCAAAATTATATTTTTTGCCAGTCCTACAAAACAATAAGTATACTTTTGATTCATTCACACTGGATGGGTACTGTTGTGTTAGTTATTGTCACTTTTTATTTGATAATCTAAGGGAAGAGAGGTCAGTGCACCTGACTAAAGTGTCAGATATTGCATGTTGTAATCATTTCTGCAGCACACCAGTGTACTTCTTATGGCACACCAATTGAAAATTGCTGGTTTAATGCAATGGTTCAAGTTCCTGAAACTCACTTTAAAAGTCTGCTAAACTGGCTAAATAAATCCTTGTTCCAATGGTGGCCTACAGTTAATGATATATTACTCTACACTATGATGCAATTGGTACAATAGTTTAAGTTGATGGGAATGTTAAAATGGATCTATTATATGCAGTTTTCTCACCTACCCTTTATTCATATGACCTGGGGAGAGTGAGCCTAAAAAAATGGACCCTTCACCAAGCAATTGAGAAATATTTTGATGTGAGGGCCACTGAAATTCTTGAAAGGGTCTATGACAACTGAAACCTGTAAGGTGAGAGATGCTAGGATTCAATTGGCTTGATTGAACTTAATGAAAATAATGTGAATGTTTATAGGTGGAAGTCGTGGTAGCCTTTAACTTTTAGAGGACAAATGGGAAGAATTAGAGCCACAAACCACATAATGTGAGTTGTTTATTTATTGATAGATTGATCTTCAGGTTTATAGGGTGCTGGGTAATTTTTTTGTAGAGTTTCAGAAATGAATGAAATTATCAAATTTATATAGTGTGTACTGACATAGGTAAGAAGAAAAAATTTTATCTGGGAGGAAGAAACCTTGTATGAATTATCATTGTACAGATTCATGATATTGTAAAGCATTTAAGAAATGAAGCAAGTTATTGACCTGGGATCTCTTGATGAGGAGAAGCCAGGATTCACTTGAAGAAGGATCTTAAAATAAGTCATATATAATGAGACTGTCCAGAAAGTATCAAGTTAATGTCAAATATAATTAAAAGAGTTTGCATGGCCGATGATTTTAGGACAGACCTTCGTATACTTTGAATTTTCCTCTAAACATTCTCAGGAGGAAGGGAACTACCAAATTGTGTAAGGAACGGTATCTCTTTGCTTTGAACTGTTTCTGGAAACTTCTGATGAAGTGAGGACTTAGAAAGATAAGTCAGGTGGTGAATAGAACCTTAATCCAATTCACCTGTAATGCCATAGATGGTTATTTCTTTCAACCCAAAATACACAGAAGGATCAGACATAAGAAATAACTTTCCAAATTCCAACATTGGTTCTCCAATTCATGGAAGGACTCTATGGTAGAAGGGCCAAGTAGAAACCGCTGGAATTTCATCTGCCCAAACCAGACTTGTTAGAAAGCAAAACTGAACAAACACACCACACCCCTAGAGGAATTACAAAGATTAGTGCCATCATCAATGACTGAAATATGCAAGAGTGCTAATTCCTACAACAGCCCTCTTTAATATGCCTATTTGGATAGTGTAAAGCCAAATATATCAAGGAGAATGACAGTTGATTATCACCCACTTAATTAGGTAATGATTCCAACCACAGCTGCACTTCCAGATATGGTATTTCCCCTGGAGAAAATTAACACAGAACCTGACACCTGGTATAGCTATTGAAATAGAAATGCACCCCCATTTCTGCCAGCATAGAAAAACATAAGCAGTTTCCTGTCAGGTAATAAATGTGAGAGTATATCCTTCCTGTCTTGTTCCAGAGCTATGTTAACTCCCTGTTCTGTCATAAAATATTCTGGAATAGGCATATGTGTTGTCTTGATATTGCACAAAATACTGGTCCATTATATCCTTGATTGTATGATTATTACAAAAACAGTAAATAGCCAGTGATAAGGGGTGACAAATAAACCCCTTAATATCCAGGGTTCTATAAAATAGCTGAAATATTTTGGAGTCAAGTGCTCTGGAGTCTGTGTTTGCATGGCATAGAAAGAAAGAAAGTTGTTACATCTTCCAACCATCACTATCAGTAAATAGGCACAATACTTAATGGGTCTTGCTTCCAGATTTTGAAGACAATATATATCATTTGGTCATATTGTTCCAGTTCACATCATGGACAATTGAAAAGTTGCTGATTCTAAATTGAGACTTAGAATCACCTGGTCACTTGGACCTGAGGTTCCAGAAACTAATTGTTATTGAAAGAGTCTGTACCAGAGAGATCATTTCCATAGAGCCTTGTCAAACCCTAGCAAAAGATTAGGAGTCCTGAATTATATAACTTGGGGCATGCCCTTTCCTATGGACAAATTAGTACCCATGTCCAATACTTTTTGTCTCACACTGGACTTTGTTTCTGAATATGTTAATAGGAAAAAAAAAAAAAAAAAAGACTTTTCAGATATGATTAATTAAGGATCTTAAAGTAGAAAAGCTTTTTTGGATTGTCTATGTGGGGTTATTAAGTAAAAGGGAAGATTTTCAACAATAGATACTGAAGAAAGCTTTGGGAAGAGAGGGAGAGAGAGATCATTGGGAAACTGGAAGGTGCTACACGGTCATTTTGAAGATGAAAGATGGTGTTGTGAGCCAAGAAATGCAAGTGCTCACTAAAGGCTAGGAAAGATAAGGAAATATTCAGACTTTCACCTAAAGCCTCTACAAAGAATGCAGCCCTGCCATAACCCTGATTTTTGGAATTCTGACACCCAGAACTGTAAGAAAATTATATTTTAAAAAATATTTTATTTATTGTTCTTAGAGAGAGGGGGAAGAAGAGAGGCAGAAGGGAGAGAGAGACATCAAAGTATGGTTGCCTTTCACCTGCCTCCAGCTATGGACCTGGCTGGAGACCTGACTTGCAACCTCATTATGTGCCCTTGCTGGGAATTGAACCAGCGGCCTTTAGGTTTGCAGGCTGGCACCATATCCCCTGTGCCACCAGCCAGGGCAACAAATTGTATTGTTTAAGCAGCTTAGTTTGTAGTTATTTATTACAGTGGCAACACAAATGTAATATGTTGACTATTAATATGAAATTAATATAATAATTAACACAGAGTTATTTAATACAGTATGCAGAGATTGTTAACTGATTCACAAAATACTTAAATTTATATGTACATAATGGATACAAGGATAGGGGATAGGCATGACTCAAAAACACGGAGTTATCATCAAAGCTCATCTGGATACTTAGTCAACTAAGCATACAACATACTTATAGCAGAAGCCAGTGCCAAATGCACGAGGTAGTCCATTTATTCAGAAGGAACAGATGACTACCTGGTTAAAATTTGATTACATGTGTCCTATTTAAGAAACATGGAGAATAAAGCAATTATTTTATATATTTATGTGGTTTTGCACAGATATTTCCTCTGATCATTAGACAATGTTTACAAACAATAAAGTGTGGGAATGGCTTCACTCAGAATTGATTGATGCAAATGTTTCATCACTTAGGAAAAGCTAGCCTTGAGGGGAGGGTGGAATACCTGGTTGCAGTCTGAGTTGGGAGGTCATTCCGTAGGATATCACCACTACCTTACGCCAGCAATGGATGGGTTTTCTCTTCCCAAATCAGAATACCTGATTCTTGGAATCAAAGAATGGAAGTGACAAATGTATGACCACCTAAAAAATCACTTTGTGAATGTGGTTTTATGTTCAACCTCACAACTTTTAGGCTTGGTAGGCTTGGAGGTCTTTGAACCCAGTAAACATGGTTTTACAGAGGAATATATAGTCATAATTCTATTGAATTAAAAATATGTGACTGTCACTAAGGAGGTCAAAGACCTGTACTCAGAAAACTACAGAACAATGAAGAAAGAAATCAAGGAAGACACAAATAAATGGAAGCATATACCATGTTCGTGGATGGGAAGAATTAACATCATTAAAATGTCCATACTACCCAAAGCAATCTACATATTCAATGCAATCCCAATTCAAATACCAATGACAGACTTCACAGAAA